>CM019701.1:18625698-18668264 GCA_009760885.1 Achatina immaculata | reverse complement strand
ACAACAACCACCATCATCTGCTCCCTTTTACAACCACACAACAACCACCAACCTCTGCTCCTTTGTTCAGCTACCCAACAACCACCAACCCATACTCCTTTGTCCAGCTACTCAACAACCACCAACCTCTACTCCCTTGTCCAGCTACTCAAAAACTACCAACCTCTGCTCCCTTGTCTAGCTACTCAACAACCACCAACCTCTACTTCCTTGTCCACCTACTCAACAACCACCAACCTCTACTTCCTTGAGAAAAAAGAACTATTTATGTTTGTAAACAACAGAGATGTGCCAGTCGCTATTGTTTCTTAATGATATTCTGATACCTGCAGTTCCTGACACTGAAGTGTAACTTACGGTTAACATTACAGCAACTGTAAAAAAACTTGCAGCAAAGAAATAGTAAAGAAAAGATGGCTTCAGATCTGCTCTTGTGGTCGCTGATCTCCAGTATCTGTGCACTCACTGTTGCTGCAGGTAATAAGACGATAGTTATTATTTTACTCGGTAATATATATCAACTAATAGTATATGTGTATATATATATGTGTATATATATATTTATATATATATATACACACATAACAGTAACATTTGTTATATATATATATATATATATATATATATAACAAACTGTAAGCATACAAGGTGTAATATAGCTACACATATATATATATATATATATATATATATATATATATATATATATATATAGCCACACACACATTGTTGTTACACTATATAATAACGCAATAATGAAAGTGGAAGAATCTATGAAAAGTAACTTTTGTGAATTTCTTAATAATTTGAGAATTTTAGGAAGAGCATGAGAGACAATAAAATCTTGTTACAAATTTTTAAAAATACAGGACAGATTATGTACTTTCACATAGCATGAATGAGAAGAAGTGGGATTGGAAATATTGTAACAACAGGAAAAATCGAGGGAAGAAGAACAAGGGGAAGGCCGGGAGAATTGTTAGTGGATAGTTTGACGATTTGACGAGAAGGTGTGAGATCAACTGAACTGATGGCCTGCGAGAAGGATCGGGTTTTGTGGAGAAACGTAATAGACAACGTCAGTTGGCACAGCACCTGATGATGATGATGATGATACTTGTTTCTTTGAGACATTAAAAACATCACTAATTTGCTGCTTTTGAGTTAGCGGAACAATTTTTACATATTTCAATTACATTTTAGAATGATACAGGCTGGCCTTCATTTTTTTTTTATCTAAGTTATCACTCACGCCAAGATCAACAATCATTTAGTTGTTCATGTGTTTCATAATTGGTAAACAAAGATAAGAGTTTGAGTCTTGGAGTATGTCGAGAAACAACGGTTAGCTAGTTACGTTTACAAGTGTTTGTCTAGATAAAGTATAATGGAGTAGACTCATACTTGCAGAAAACTGACATGCATGACAAAACCAGAATTAAGAATAAAGACTAAAAGAATAGAGAGGGTGGGAGTGGGGGAGGTATTGAGAGTTGTACAGATAACTGACAAGATTTACAACATGTAAGATCTTACAGCAAGCACTAACTTTCAAACTAATCATGAAACCTGTCTGTGCTACTGTACGGACATTTCCTAGTTTTTATTATAGTAATGTTTTTGATAATAGTTGATGATGATAGCAGGATGACCTAGTTTCTATATTTCCCTGGACTTGCACATGAAGGCTCTTCGATGCCCGCCCAGAAAGCGACAGTTCTTGGCTTCCACCACCTTGCACAACCTTACTCTGCTCATGGTAGAAACAGCTTCTAGATAAAGAAATTTTGAGACGGAAAAGCAGAGAGTCTTGACCACCCATGGCCACAGTGCAGATTTCTTTTCTCTTTCTGAGTATATTATTCTGAGTATATTGTTCTGAGTATATTATTCCTTCTTTACTGTTATAAAGCGACATTAATATTTATGCTTTTCAGACTGTAGAACACAAGGATGGTTTGGGTCCAACTGCCAGTACAAGTGCCACTGTAACAACAACAGGAACTGTAACGCCAACACTGGAGAATGTACATCAGGGGACACGTGTCAGACTGGATGGTTTGGTCCATCTTGTCAATATTGTAATTGCAAATCAAACATTATTTTCAAATATTTTCTCTCTTCTTCCCCCCCCCCCCTTCTCTCTCTCTCTCTCTCTCTCTCTCTCTCTCTCCCATCTTCACCATATAAAAATGTGAATATTCATAAGACTTGTCTTATTTGTTGACTTACATATGTGAGGCAGATGGGAGAAAGAAAAAGTTAAAGTAACAAACTCTGTTAATACCAGCAACTGTGAGCAAACGAACATAAAGGTTATATCACTTCTCCACATAGTTCCTCCAGATGTCGATGCAATTCTTATATCTTTCCACTAGCTTCTTCATTCCTTAGCAAAAGAAACATTTCGGTTGCTCTCGAATCCAGGTCTGCACCGCTTCCTTAACTTAATCACGAAAGATGATCCTGCCACCTGGTAACCTCTTTAAATGAAACTAAAACACGATAATCCCATAGCGTCAGATCAGGGCTGTAGGATAGATGAGACAGATGTTCAAACCGCTGCAATGACTCCATCGTTACCGCCGCTGCATGGGTATTGCTTTGTCAGGGTGCGACAAGGCTGTTTTAGACATTCCTTTTCTTTTGTTGTTAAGTACAGTTTACATTTCTCTCTAAGATACACTACACTAGTCACTGTCCGTGGTTTTGAAAATGCTTTAGATTAACCCCTTTATGCCCCCAAAAAGGTTTAGTATGATTTTCTTGGCGGCAGACTGTTTGAATTTCTTGTTTACTGGAGAAGGCGATGTTTTCTTCATGCTTTCGAGTTCATAGTGATGGAGCCACGTCTCATAGCCGGTGAGAGGAATTCTGTTGTCTGTGCAGATCATAGGTTGTATGAAAGGTCATCTTGGCCAACTTTACTGTACTTCAGGTCATCATGCCCAGGTCCATGTGCGAATCTACAGCTGATATCCAAATGTGGAGTAACAGCGGACAACGTAATCCATTAGTTTTCTCTGATCACGACTTGTACCCAGCCCATGTAAGCTTGTGTACACGATGTTGACCGTCGATGAGATGATCGTCGGTTACACTTGTTCTTCCAGTTTTAATCTTTCTACCCGTTCTTTAAATTTTAGATGAGTCATGCTTTTTTCACTTCAGTACTGAGCCAACATTCATTTCAGCAGATTTCACTCCCGCTGTCCAAAGAAATCTCACAAGAATGCACTGCTTAACAGGTGCAGTTCTGCAGCATTGCATCCCTGCTAAAATGGCTTCATCTAGACAAGAACAGATCGCTGCGTTGTGCACTTCCGAACTATCACTCAGCTGGTACGAATGTGCTATTAAGCGTCATCTTCTATCTGTTGTGGTTACAGTGTAATTGTCAAATTGTCTTCTCTTTTTTATTCTCCCACATTCATTCATTCATTCATTCATTTGCATGTCCCTTGCGGAACTTTGCCTCCCAAACAGCACTCCTGTAGGCCTCTCGATTGTGAACAAGATGGCCTGCTGCTGCGGCATCCATTTGCAGATCGTCAACGATGTCTTGCAGCCATCTTCGTTTTGGTCTTCCTCTTTTTCTTTTTCCCATTATGTATCCTTCCAAGACGGTCTTCTCTAAATTATCATGACGTTTAATATGTCCAAAATATTTAAGTTTTCTCTTTACTAGCCAGCCTTCTTCAATATTAAGCTCTTGTAGAATAGATATATTTGTTCTTTTTTTGTGTCCATGATATTTATTCTCCCTCATATATACCAGTTATAATTTACAGATCTGGAGATTATTATTATTATTATTATAATTATTTTGTATGTAAAATATACTTTACGATGAATCTGTATATTCTCTTTATTTCAACAACGGCATACAATATATGGAAATAAAAAAAACTGAGCATAAATATGAAAATCAGGATATTTAAGAGTAATGTTCTAAGTGTACTACTCTATGGAAGTGAATGCTGGAAAATCACCAAAACCATAGAAAACAAGTTGAATTCTTTCCAGAGTAAATGTTTACAAAGAAGTAGAAAAATATTTTGGCCGAACACCATAAGAAATAACATCTTGTTGGCAGAAAAGCAGATGAAACCACTGACAGCAATTATTGAGGAAAGACGCTGGCGATGGTTGGGACATGTGCTCCGAATGACTCACTACTAAAAATAGCACTAAGATGGACACCACAGGGGAACAGAAGTAGGGGTAGACCAAAAGAGACATGGAGAAGAACAACAGAAAGGATGTTGAGCAATAGAGGGCTCACCTGGGCAAGAGCAGAAAAAAAGGCAAAGGACAGGTATTTGTGGAAAACCCTTGCGGAAGCCCCATGTGCCCTGGGCACTTAAGGTTCAGAGAGAGATACAATATATTTATTTCAAACAATTTCTTCAGATAAATTTCATGGGTATTTACTGTCTGATTTCTTCATGTGCTATATTATGTATTTATAAGTCTATTATTGTCTTACAGCCGACCTAGCTATCAGTGGCAGAGCTGTAAAATTTCCTGGAAATGGAAGTGCACAAGAACTAATAGATGGTAACGACAAAACATGTCTGTCAAACTCTACAAAAGTCCAGTCTGTGAAGTTGATGCTGACCAGATATTATCTGTTTACGTGGCTCAGGATAAGCGTGAATGATTCACGTGAGTGCTCATACTCATTTATTATTACAGTACATAGTGCAATTATAGTAAAGTGTGTTACTATGGAAACCACTGTTTAGTTGCATTCAAAAAGATTTGGTGTTGTTTCCGCTATATGGGATGTATGTTTAAGTGTCTTATTTCAGTCGCTTTGATATAAAGAGAGATTCTAGTGCCAGTTTGACTTACATAACCCTTTAAATGGCAGACAAAGATATACTACTACCTGCAGTACTACTCCAGCAGTTGACTACCAGAAACAAAACGGGCGGATATTCAAACAACAAAGCCTGAGGATGTCTTTCCTCTAGGAGAAATTATAGCAATAATTAGAAATAGTAAAATAGGTGCCATGAACCTATAAGCGATTCTTAATTGAGATGGCAATATATTTGCCACTGCCCTGAAAAGGATTAAGGAAAAAAAAACGAATGAAACATTTCACTCGCCAAGTAAAAACAAGAATTCTAGTACAAGATTTTACTCGCTTCAGTTAAAACAAGATACTAGGTCAAGTAATGTGGACGTTGACGAGTTTAATGTTTCTATACATCACACGGCCCACAGGTTACATATGTTAAACTGGACAGGTTATTATATTTCACTACATTTACTGTCCGCAGTGTATATACGGGTAGGTCTCAATTAGCGCACACTTCAGTAATGTGAACTTGATTTTGGCTACCTACAAAACTGAGGCTGTGTCTCATTAATATGCGAGTCAAAAACTGAATTAGTGTAAGGTTCCAGGGGAAAGGACAAAGTCGTGAAGTTTATGAACTGGGGCTTTACATGTCACACGCTCAGTCAGCGATAATCTTTCAACTATTAAAAGATGGGAATGTGATGCTGTGTTGCCTATCATATTTCCAGAAGAAAGTTGTAGCTATTTTCTGTCTCAGAACATGTTAAGTAACAGCGAATCTAACATAATATAACAAAAATGAACTTAGCAGTCTTTAAAAATGACGTCGGTATAGCTTAAGATGAAATTATTTTTAAAAACTCATTACTGCTTGTTTGTGAAGGAGAAAATGTTAAAATGTTGATGTTGTTAGAACAAGAATGATGATATTAGACTGAAAATCAACAACTGCTTTAATAAAATAGAAATAATCCAAACACAAATACAGCACTGGTCAGGGCTGCGTGTTTGGTGATTACAGGGAGAGACGTTAATGTAGCAGAAACTGAATTTTGGAGAATAGGAGAGAGGAAAATGAGGGAAGAAAGGGGAGGGCCTTGAAGTCTTGTTATTTCTAAATATCACTTGTACTAATCTGGTGGTAGTGGGTTCCAGTCCCAGTAGTGGGCAAAGAGCCCCCAAGAACCACCCACTCTTTAAAAATGGGTACCAGAGAAATCTTGGAAGGTAAAAGCCGCCCGCGTGATACTGACCACGTCACATTTTCATGTGCTGATGGTCTTGGAAATACCTGCCTAACATTATATCTTGAATGTGCCTTAATGGCAATTTAAGGGAGTTTTCATTACCTTATCTTACTAGTAGAAAGATATATGATTTACAAAACGTTGTTTAATTTTGATCTACAGAAATAATGGATCAGATCCAGATACAGTTCACCACTAACTCTAGTAACCTGGTGGACTGTAGAAACGGCAAAGTCTTCAGAGTCAGTAACTATGTTATGGACGTTTACTGTGATATTAAAACAACAGTCAAAGAGGTTATCATCACTGGAAGTGGCGTCAAAGCGTTGTGTTCTGTTTACATCAGCGGAGGTAAGTCATTTCACAACACTACAACATTACAAGCCCATCCGGTGAGGGAATCTGAGGTAGAGTCGAGATAAGATATAATGAAAGAGGAAAGAAAAAAGTCAAAATTTAAAAAAAAACACAAGATTTTATGGAAATCTTACTACATTATGTTTTCATATATGGAGGTGAAGTCGCCCGATAAGGTAATCAGCGACACATAGCTGACCAAGACCCTGTCCCACCTCTCCGTGGTACCTCCAGTAATAGGCATAGCCTGGGTAACTGGGCAGGGATCGCCATAGTCCCCATGGTGGTGGAGTCTGCTAAAGAAGCATTGCACACCCCCTGCTTTTTAGCTGTACTCCTGGACTGAAAAAGTGACCGCTATAATCCGCTCCTACGCCGATACGATGCTGTGCCTCAACATCTCTACAGCATCGGCTGCAAAGAACAATTCGCATTTGGAGGGAGTTCGTACAGTACAAGTTTTCATATAAATATAGGGTAATCATAAAGTTCCTCCAACCACTTTCGTCGTTTTTTTTTTTTTTTTACTAAAGACTACAAGTTCACTAGCTCCTGAAACTTCGAAGGCAAGGATAACGGATGCTTCAGCCACTATGACTAAAGACATGTTGAAGAGCACATGGCAAGAACTCAAGTATCGTTTAGACATTGTCCAGGTTCATAGCGGATAACATGTTGAAGTGAATGAATAAAGTTTGATTAAAAAAAACTTTCTAAGTAAAATTTGTAGAAAATCACATGTCTATACCTAGCATAGTTTTATATAATAAATATCTGAAATCAGGAAAAGACTTTATGCTCATCATGTATAAAGTAACAACAAAGCCACTGTTCACCGAAATAATTTTTGTTCATTTTCAATATCCTTTTCATAGGTCTCGAGTCACATACCATTGCCAGTTTAGGGTGGTACTCAGATAATGTCAAATAATGCTGCCTTAAATTATACTCTATATGGATTTAATGAGTCAATCAATCAGGTGCCGTGCCACGTGGCGTAGGCGATCATTTCTCTCCACAAGTCCCTGTCTTTAGACTTGATTATAAGATCCGCCGGTGATTTTCTTCCTAGCCACACTGACAGCCTATCCAGTAACTTTTCTCTCTGTTTTCCTCTGTCTCTACTTCCCTCAATTTTTCCACTTACCACAATGTGTTCTAATTTTCCTCTTCTCAGAAAATGTCCTACAAATCTCGCTCGTCTGCCTCTGATCTTTGTTGTAATTTGCCTTTTAACTCCAGCCTCTCTTATGACTTCGTTGGTTTTCTTAGCTGCCCACGGTACCTTCAACATCCTTCTTATGAACCACATTTCCATGGCCTCCATTTCTCGCTGTGCTCTCTTATTCATGGACCATGCTTCACATCCAAAAAACAAATTTAACTCGATGTAACATTTAAGTACTCGGAACCTTGTTTCCATTGATCTGTTGCACAAGATGTTTCTCATTTTCTGGAATGCTGACTTGGCCTGAGCACGTTTGCTTTTTATTTCGTTGTGACATTTCGCATCAGGTGTTATAATTGTTCCTAAGTACTTGAATCTATCAATTTGTTTCAGTTCTGTGCCATCGATGGTAATGCTACATTTTGGTGGTATTCTTTTCATTGTGATGACCATCACTTCAGTCTTCTATTTATTCAGGTTAAGACCTTTAGTTTTACTTTCACGAACCACGACGTCCAGAAGAGTCTGTAGCTCCCCTTCATTTTTAGCAATCAGAACTGTGTCGTCTGCACATCTTGAGTTTTTAAGATTGTACCCCACGGTTGATATTCCTGGCATTCTCTGTATTTCTCATTATATTTTCGCTGTACAGGAAAAAGAGATCAGGAGATAGAACACTTCCTTGTCTCACTCCCAAATTTATGTCTTGGAATGCTCATATGTGGTTCTCAACCCTCATTGCTACTGATTGCTGCCAGTATATCTTCTTCTTCTTCTTCTTCTTCGTTCACTTCTATCACCAAAAACCGCACTGTGAACCTACTGAATTCACGCATGTGGTCCTCGTTAGGTCCCGTGGTCCCCTGTGTAGTCCAAAATAGACCACACGAGTTCCACGAAAGGACCACAAGGGGTTCAGAGTATCACAGTGCTTTAGCCTGTATTCTTGGTGGGTCTCGGAAGCGGGATTGCGTGACACCGTGGTATAGCTCTCGTAGCGATACTACTGGACATACCAGGTTAAACTTCACTTTCCACCACCTTTTCCCATCGGCGCCGCACAGCAACCTTTATTTCCGCATTTACTTCCTTAACCGGGAGGAGCTTCACTCCACGCGCGGCATTTGAAGAGTCTCGCCAGCAGTGTCTTAACCTCTGAGACAAGCCGGTTCATGCATTTCACCCGATATGACTGCACTCAGGACGTGGCCGACCTCCAGACCAGAGGTGCCGTGATTTGACTGTTTGCTTCGATTTATCCTTTCAACCACCTTTTCCGCAGTGATGCTGCGCGGCAACCTCATTTGCAAATTTCTTCATTGGCCGGGAAGAGCACCGCTCCACGCACGGCAGCTGAAGATATCGCCAACAGCGGCAGATGAGCTACCAAATGTGACACTCATCTACCCTAAGTAACTGGTTTTCAGGCGCCAGATATTCGCCCTCGCCCCTTCTCCTGTCAGTTTAAACAGTTCTGCCACGGGAAGGCCAGGAGCTGGACTTGACTGCCAGAGGCTGTTTGTGGCGCGTTTGCAGTCCTTAGAACCGCTGCCAGTATATATTTTTGATGCGTTTCAGATCTTTCCCATATATGTTGATGTCTTCCAGCATTCTTATAATTTCTGTGTATCTCACTTTATCGAATGGTTTATAGTAGCATAGACCACTATAAACTATTTAATGAGTGCGTTTAACAAAACTTCTTTAATGTAGAGAGAATTATTCTGTTCTACTTTTAATAATTTGGTTAAGATTATTGGGGGGGGGGGGGGGGGGGCGGAGAGGTCGTGCACTTTGAGCACCAGTTTCTAACTCGCGAGCTTGGGTTTGAATCACAGAAAGATCTGTTTTTTTTTGTTTTTTTTTCTGTTGGGGACAAAATTATAAAAACCCAGCCTGGACACTCACTGGGAACTGCTCTAAGTAACCAACCTTAATGTTGCAGCCACAAGACCTCCAGGTGAAACTGGTGTATAATGTCTACCTCACAGACTTTGACATATAATGATTATTGTTTTATTAACTTCATCAAAGTCTGGTTTAAGTTTTCTTTTGTCTTTTTTTGTAATAAAAAGTGATAGATGAACTACCACCAAGTCGGACTTTTAAGTACTTCCGCCGAATTGTATCAGTTACCTTCTGTTAATCCCCGTCAACTTGTATCACTTATCTCCCGGTAACCCCCATCAAATTGTAACAATTATCTCCTGGTAACCTCCATCAAATTGTAACAATTATCTCCTCGTAACCCCCGTCAATTTGTACCAATTATCTCTTGGTAACCCCCGTCAACTTCTACCGCTTATCTCCTGGTAACCCAGGTCAACTTGTACCAATTATCTCTTGGTAACCCCCGTCAACTTGTATCAATTATCTCTTGGTAATCCCCGTCAACTTGTACGAATTATCTTCTGGTAACCACCGTCAACTTGTACCAATTATCTCCTGGTAACCACCGTCAACTTGTACCAATTAGCTTCTGGTAACCTCCGTCAGCATGTACCAATTATCTCCTGGTAACCACCGACAACTTGTACCAATTATCTCTTGGTAACCCCCGTCAACTTGTACCAATTATCTGCTGGAAACCCCAGCCAACTTGTACCAATTATCACCTGGTAATCCACGCCAACTTGTACCAATTATGATCTGTTAATCCCCATCAACTTGTACCAATTATCACATGATAACCACCGCCAACTTGTACCAATTATCACCTGGTAACCCCCTCCAACCTGTACCGATTATCACCCGGTAACCCCCGAAAACTTGTACCAATTATCACCTGGTAACCCCTGCCAACTTGTACCAATTATTACCTGGTAACCAATGCCAACTTGTATCAACTATATCTTGATAAACCCTGCCAGCTTCTATCAATTATCAACTGGTAACCCCCGCCAACTTGTATAAATTATCTCTTGTTAACCCCGTCAACTTGTATCAATTATCTCTTGGTAACCCCCGCCAACTTGTATCAGTTATCTCTTGGTAACCCCCGCCAACTTGTATCAATGATCTCTTGGTAACCCCGTCAACGTGTATCAGTTATCTCTTGGTAACCCCCATCAACCTGTATCAATTATCGTCTGGTAACCCCGTCAACTTGTACCAGTTATCTCCTGGTAACCGCCACCAACTTGTATCAATTATCTTCAGTTAAAACTCGCCAACTTCGTATCAATTATCTCATGGTAACCCCCGCCAACTTATATCAAATATCTCCTGATAAACCCCGCCTACATGTACCAATTATTTCCTGGTAACCTCCGCCTACTTGTACCAATTATTTCCTGGTAACCCCCGCCTACTTGTACCAATTATTTCCTGGTAACCTCCGCCTACTTGTACCAATTATTTCCTGGTAACCTCCGCCTACTTGTACAAACTGGTAAACCCAGCCAATTTGTAGCAATTATCTCCTGGTAAACCCCGCCAACTTGTATCAATTATCTCCTGGTAACCCCCACCAACTTGTATCAATTATCTCTTGGTAACCCCGCCAACTTGTATCAATTATCTCTTGGTAACCCCCGCCAACTTGTATCAATTATCTCCTGGTAACCCCCGTCAACTTGTATCAATTATCTCCTGGTAACCCCCGCCAACTTGTATCAATTATCTCCTGGTAACCCCCGTCAACTTGTATCAGTTATCTCCTGGTAAACCCCGCCAACTTGTATCAATTATCTCCTGGTAACCCCCGTCAACTTGTATCAACTATCTCCTGGTAACCGCCGGTAACTTGTATCAATTATCTCCTGGTAACCCCCGCCAACTTGTATCAATTATATCTTGGTAACCCCCGTCAACTTGTATCAATTATCTCCTGGTAAACCCCGCCAACTTGTATCAATTATATCTTGGTAACCCCCGTTAACTTGTATCAATTATCTCCTGGTAACCCCACCTATCTCCTGGTAACCCCCGCCAACTTGTATCAATTATATCTTGGTAACCCCCGTCAACTTGTATCAGATATCTCCTGATAAACCCCGCCTACATGTACCAATTATCTCATGATAACCTTCGCCGGCTTTTACCAATTATGTGACGGTAACCTCCGCCTACATGTACCAATTATTTCCTGGTAACCGCCGCCGGCTTGTAGCAATTATCTCGTGATAATACTCCGTCGACTTGTGTCAGTTACCTCTGATAGTACCGTTTCCGCTTGTACAAATTACCTCATGGTAACCCCCGCCGATTGTATCAGTTATCTCCATGTGACACCCGACGACTTGTATCAATTATCTACTGATAATAACCTGTCAACTTGTATCAATCACCTCCTGGAAACCCCCCACCCCGACATTTATCAATTACCTCCTGATAATACCCCGCCGTCTTGTATCCATTACCTCTTGATAATTTCCCAGAGAACTTGCATCAATTATCTTCGGGTGAACCCCACCGACTTCTACCAATTATCTTCTCGTGACCCCCGCCGACTTGTATCAATTATCTCCTGGTAACCCCCGCCAACTTGTATCAATTATATCCTGGTAACCCCCGCCAACTTGTATCATTTATCTCTTGGTAACCCCCGTCAACTTATATCAATTATCTCTTGGTAACCCCCCCCCCCAACTTGTATCAGTTATCTCCTGGTAACCCCCGACAACGTGTATCAAATATCTCCTGATAACCCCCGCCTACTTGTATCAATTATCTCATGATAACCTTCGCCGGCTTGTACCAATTATCTCCTGGTAACCTCCGCCTACTTGTACCAATTATTTCCTGGTAACCCCTGCCTACTTGTACCAATCATCTCCTGATAACCTTCACCGGCTTGTACCAATTATCTCCTGATAATAACCGCCGACGTGTACCAATAATCTCCTGATAATAATCCGCCGATTTGTACCAATTAACTCCTGATAATACTCCGTCGACGTGTGCCAATTACCTCTGATAGTACCCCTTCCACTTGTACAAATTACCTTATCTTAACCCCCGCCGATTGTATCATTTATCTTCTTGTGACACCCGACGACTTGTATCAATTAACTACTGATAATACCCTGTCGACTTGTATCAATCACCTCCTGGTGAACCCCGCCGACATTTATCAATTACCTTCTGATAATACCCCGCCGACTTGTATCAATTATCTCCTGGTAATACCCCGCCGTCTTGTATCCATTACCTCCTGATAATTGCCCGCCGACTTGTATTAGTTATCTTCTGATAACCCACGCCAACCTGTATGAATTATCTCCTGGTAACCCCCGCTAACTTGTATCAATTATCTCCTGGTAATCCCGGCCAACTTGTATCAATTATCTCCTGATAACCCCCATCAAATTGTATCAATTATCTCTTGATAACCCCCGCCAACTTGTATCAATTATCTCCTGGTAACCCCCACCTATCTACTGGTAACCCCCGCCAACTTGTACCAATTATGTCATGATAACCTTCGCCTACTTGTACCAATTATCTCCTGGTAACCTCCGCCTACTTGTACCAATTATTTCCTGGTAACCCCTGCCTACTTGTACCAATCATCTCCTGATAACCTTCACCGGCTTGTACCAATTATCTCCTGATAATAACCGCCGACGTGTACCAATAATCTCCTGATAATAATCCGCCGATTTGTACCAATTAACTCCTGATAATACTCCGTCGACGTGTGCCAATTACCTCTGATAGTACCCCTTCCACTTGTACAAATTACCTTATCTTAACCCCCGCCGATTGTATCATTTATCTTCTTGTGACACCCGACGACTTGTATCAATTAACTACTGATAATACCCTGTCGACTTGTATCAATCACCTCCTGGTGAACCCCGCCGACATTTATCAATTACCTTCTGATAATACCCCGCCGACTTGTATCAATTATCTCCTGGTAATACCCCGCCGTCTTGTATCCATTACCTCCTGATAATTGCCCGCCGACTTGTATTAGTTATCTTCTGATAACCCACGCCAACCTGTATGAATTATCTCCTGGTAACCCCCGCTAACTTGTATCAATTATCTCCTGGTAATCCCGGCCAACTTGTATCAATTATCTCCTGATAACCCCCATCAAATTGTATCAATTATCTCTTGATAACCCCCGCCAACTTGTATCAATTATCTCCTGGTAACCCCCACCTATCTACTGGTAACCCCCGCCAACTTGTACCAATTATGTCATGATAACCTTCGCCTACTTGTACCAATTATCTCCTGGTAACCTCCGCCTACTTATACCAATTATTTCCTGGTAACTCCCGCCTACTTGTATCAATCTTCACCTGATAATAATCCGCCGACTTGCACCAATTGTCTCCTGATAATACTCCGTCGACGTGTGTGAATTACCTCTGATAGTACCCCTTCCACTTGTATAAATTACCTTACGGTAACCCCAGCCGATTGTATCAATTATCTTCTTGTGACACCCGACGACTTGTATCAATTATCTATTGATAATATCCAGTCGACTTGTATCAATCACCTCCTGGTAACCCCCGCCGACATTTATCAATTACCTTCTGATAATACCCCGCCGACTTGTATCAATTATCTCCTGGTAACCCCAGCCAACTTGTATCAATTATCTCCTGATAACCCCTACCAACTTGTATCAATTATCTCCTGGTAACCCCACCTATCTCCTGGTAACCCCCGCCAACTTGTATCAATTATCTCCTGATAACCCCTACCTACTTGTATCAATTATCTCCTGATAAACCCCGCCAACTTGTATCAAATATCTCCTGGTAACCCCCGCCAACTTGTGTCAAATATCTCCTGATAACCACCGCCTATTTGTATCAATTATCTCATGAGAACCTTCGCCGGCTTGTACCAATTATCTCCTGGTAACCTCCGCCTACTTGTACCAATCAACTCCTGATAACCTTCACCGGCTTGTACTAATTATCTCCTGATAAGAACCGCCGACTTGTACCAATAATCTCCTGATAATACCCCGTCGACTTGTGTCAGTTACCTTCCACTTGTACAAATTACGTTATGGTAACCCCCGCCGATTGTATCAATTATCTCCTTGTGACATCCGACGACCTGTATCAATTATCTACTGATAATACCCTGTCGACTTGTATCAATCACCTCCTGGTAACCCCTGCCGACATTTATCAATTACCTTCTGATAATACCCCGCCGACTTGTATCAATTATCTTCTGGTGACCCTCGCCGACTTGTACCAATTTTCTTCTGGTGACCCTCGCCGACTTGTACCAATTTTCTTCTGGTGACCCTCGCCGACTTGTACCAATTATCTTCTGGTGACCCTCGCCGACTTGTACCAATTTTCTTCTGACAACCCCCGCCCACCTTTATCAATTTTTACTGTTAACCCCCGCCAACTTGTGCCAACTATCTCCTGATAACCCTTGCCGACTTGCACCAATTATCTTTTTATAACCCCCGCCGAGTGTACCAATTATTTTCTTATAACCCCCGCCGAGTGTACCAATTATCTTCTTATAACCCCCGCCGAGTGTACCAATTATCTTCTTATAACCCCCGCCGAGTGTACCAATTATCTTCTTATAACCCCTGCCGAGTGTACCAATTATCTTCTTATAACCCCCGCCGAGTGTACCAATTACCTTCTTATAACCCACGCCGAGTGTACCAATTATCTTCTTATAACCCCCGCCGAGTGTACCAATTATCTTTTATAACACCCACCGACGTGTACCAATTATCTCCTAATAATACCGCGATGACATGTACTAATTATCTTCTGGTAACCCCCGCTGGTTGTATCAATTATCTCCCTGTAAGCCCCCGCCGACATGTTCCAATTATCTTCTGGTAATTCTCGCCGTCTTGCATCAATTATTATCTCCTGATCAATTATCTTCTGATATAACATTCTAATATATTTTGCACTTTTTCCTTGACGACAGATACCCTGCCCTTTCTGGCCCGTAGGTTTGAACATGTTCAGCGTAACGGATAATTCGCCAGTGAAGAAATGTTTAGTTCTTGTGACAACTGTTTCCTTGTGACAATGTAAATGACCACATTCTAACAATTTCGTCAAGCGGGCTGTCTCTTTCTGTTTCCCTTTACTAACTAAATCGCTTCTTTCGATTTACTTTCATTTGACGTTTACCGTCATTCAAATTCAGCGTTCTTGTAGAGTAATTTGAAAAAAAAAATGTTTGTCATGATTTGTATGCATCTTATTCTAGCTACTATTTCCTGATACTGATTATTTTAATTTGGAGAATTTCGTCTTCACTTCATAAAATAACAATTTATTATTTATCAGTAGAGTATTGTTAGCGTTAATGCAGAAAGCGCATTTCTCATTTTATGAAAATTACAATGTACTAGAGTTCTTAAAACTTAATTCCAGATACACGATTATTGTAGCCCTGTCAATAAAAACTAATTTCAGGCATCCGAAGTTGTTAAAAATAACTCTACCGGTGTTAGATGAACTTTCGTTCGGAAAAAAAGTCCACTTCCCTTCTCCTCCTTGAACTCGATGCCGGTGCTGATGTGTTTGCTGTCATGCATACTGAGACTGAGCAAGTTGGTCAGTTTTAGTAGCTCTCATATATCTTGTCCCAGCATTTTTTCTTTCCATTTAAATTCATATTATGCTGTCTGAGGAACCAGTCAGTTACTTTTCTCATGTCTTGTTAGCCTTATATAACTTTTCTTTAATCTTGTCCCCGCTTAAACAGCGCAATCAAAAATGGAGAACTCAAATATAATGGTAACACATTTCAGAAATCAAGTGCTCTAGCAGTAAAAATACCAAGAGAAGTTTTAGAACATAAAAAGCACAACTAAAAATATAAACATTCACACAACAAGGACACTTTTCTTGGCCTAAGCGTGACTGAATGACCGTCTTGAAGTGATGACAGCTGATGCAGGGTAACAAACGTAGAAATGGTAGAGAAACAGAAACTCGTCTAAAATGGAATTAGGAAATTGGTTTTCTGCAGCAAACAAAGAGAAAACGCAAAGAACAGGAAACTCTTTGAACAGATATCACATATTAAAAGTGATAAGAAAGGATACCTATGTACATTCAGAATATGGATTCTTCTCTCTAATATCAAAATGTAGTAAAGAAAGACCCATTAGTATGGGAGGTGAACTACAGCGGCCAAATACACAAAGTGTAGTGAAGAAAGGAATAGGAGGAAAGGCCAGCGACAGTCAGGTGAGAATGTGAGAACAAGAGAATAAAGTAGGTAGGTTCGGAGGTTGACAGGGGACGGGGTGGTAGTGCTGGTCCCGGGAGATAGATCTGAGCAGAGATACCAGGGAGTAGCTGCATGAGATAGATCTGAGCAGAGATACCAGGGAGTAGCTGTATGAGATAGATCTGAGCAGAGATACCAGGGAGTAGCTGTATGATATAGATCTGAGCAGAGATACCAGGGAGTAGCTGTATGAGATAGATCTGAGCAGAGATACCAGGGAGTAGCTGTATGAGATAGATCTGAGCAGAGATACCAGGGAGTAGCTGTATGAGATAGATCTGAGCAGAGATACCAGGGAGTAGCTGCATGAGATAGATCTGAGCAGAGATACCAGGGAGTAGCTGCATGATCATCCAGGAATATCGTAACTGTCCAAGGAAGATTTGATATGTGTGGACAGTTCTTATAGTTTTTTTTCCCCCGACAGAGGTGAGTGATGGTGACATTACTAATTGAACTTTGAAGGGATGGCGAACGTTCTTCGCCAAGAAAAGGTTCCAAGTTTTTTAACAAGTGACAAAAATAATGGCGTACATTTGCAAACGGTCAAGCAAGTGATTTCTTTACTCGCCAGCAGACTTGTGATAGCAACTGGTTGGCTGTCTGGTGAACTGGACAATACGGTTATTGACAATATTCTTCAGAGAAACTTATGACTGTCCTGCCAAGTGAAAGCTGCTCATGAACTAATTACTCTTTATATTTCTGTTGATTGTTCGTAAATAAAATGTTAGCCTCGCAGGTAACAAATTAAAAGTCTGTGTTTGAAGGAGATGGCGCTAAGCAGGGATGCGAGGGTAACAAAATCTGGATAGAGGGGCAAGTGCTCATGCTAAAATCTGACCTTGAAACTTAAGGCTGCTTCTATGTCTACAAGTCTGCAAGTGGTACCAGGATCTTCACAGAACCACTTCTTACATTAGGATACAAGACGGAAGCGCTGTAGAAGAAGAAATGGCAAAAGGAAAATACCCGGAAATTCTGTGAGATACGTGGGAGAAGTTTGAGCTGATAAGTTTTACCCGTGTTTCATCGTACTTCACTGATCTTTTGCAAAGAACAAGCGGTACAGGAAGAGTGCGCTATGAGCTGTTGTTTTCCTTGTCTCTGTTCCTTATATTTTTTCCTTCAGATCTTCTCAGTTATACAGAATTTCAGACATCGGGTATTCTGATGACCACAAATGGCAAATGGCTGTACAGTTCCAGCCTTCTTCAATGATTTCAAAGCTGCTGTAAACTTTTTTCGGCACTGTAGCAGGAACTGAAGAAGGATGTTGTCAGATATTTATGTTTGTTACTATACATTATTTCAGATAGTAGCTTATTCAATCAATATTCATTATCAGAGCTGCTGACAGAAAATCCTAGTTTTCATGGCGTTAAGACATACTGGGGATACGATGTTTATGATGTTAGGCTCGTATTTTGATTGACCTTCAGCGCATGAAAGTCTGATGTGGTCATTATCACCCATGGCCGCATTTACCTTCCCAGATTTCTCTGGTACCCCCTTTCAGATGCTGGGTGGACCCCCGGGGCCTTTTTGGTGTGGTTGTACGGGAAAAAAGTCTCCCCTGCTGGGACTTGAACCCAATACCACCCTATTAGTAGACCGAGCGCCTAACCACTCAACCAACCAGAAGCTGGTGACAGTAAGAAAAAAAATCGTATTTTGTCTTTACTCTTCAGTCTCTCGTTAACTTACTCCAGTGAAATTGCTGTAACTATCTTGATAATTCTCTGTCGCGTTGACTTTTTGCGTGTAACAACTACAGAAATGGCTGAATTCTTCCGTAAAACTTATAGTGAAATGTCAATGAGAAAGTTGGTAACTTAGAGCAACAACACTAAAATGTATAGTTTTTTTTTTACTATAGTAAAACAGAACGAGATAAACTGATGACAACGTAGAAGAAAATGAACGCAGTAGTTCCTTTCAACAAGAAGGAGGCGGAGAAAATTCGAGAAGACAGACAACAGACTCATATGATGCAGACATGTTTCCTAGAACAACGTCAGCATTACAAATAACTATACAATATAATTTTTATTTTCATCTATGCTATCGTTAGAGGGCAAAAGTGTAATATGGTAGATAAATTACCTCAGACTTAATGATGGCGCTAGGATTATTTCAAATCTAGTACAACTGTACCTGTCTCTCATCTTGCATGAAGTTCTTTTAGAAATACCAATTTTGTCAATACAACATTTGGTAACTAATACTTGTTTTTATACAAAATTAAGCACACTGTATAAACACCAGCCGGAATGAAATGTTTGTTGGAAATGTGTATATTGTTTTATTTGTTCTGAGATTTAATCTTTAGAAAATGCTCACACACTGAACCAAAGTCAGAACTTGCTGATTCTTCTCCATGAGAACTGAGCATCATCAGCTTACATTACTGGTTACCTGGTTATCCTCAAATCGATTTCGCTGGTTGCTTTTTTTAATAACATAAACCAGCTACGGTAACTGGCTATCTCCAAAAGTTTCGGTTTTTATCATTTTTAATCGGAGCTTACCGCTAAACGTTGGTCAACGTGACCACTTCTCAGACACTTGTCATCTCCCAGCTAATCCATTTATTTACTCCATTCAGTAAGCAGCCTACATATTGATTTTATCTGATTACAGTGTCGAATTTTTTCAACTTCTACCTACTGGTAAATACAAAGTTGGAATTTTGATTTGCGTCTGCTTCTGCCTAATTAGTGTTTGAAGTTTGATGAAAGTGTAAGTTGAGTGATGGCTTAATTTCTGACACTTGTTTGTTAAAGAGTGCGGAATTTCTTGTCCTGGCTCACAGAAAAGATTGGTCCGGATTTGAAGCAACGAAATCTGGAGCATTACTCGATATTTTAGAACACTTTAACCCGTGAACATGTTTAATCTTTTACAGTGTTTAAATATCTCAGATTAGATCAGAAAAAGATTAAACTAGCTACTGTGTCTTCTTCTCTGCCTTCTGTCCGCCAGTCTTTGAACTCCTATAACTTCCATACTCTGCACATTTTCACATGCACTGACAGGGCCAGCGGAAGAAATTTTGTTAAGTTGTGCAAAACTATTCTCCCCGTTTAGCTTATTGACTAGCCATTTTGTTGTCAATCACAAGCTGCGTCCCTTGAAACAAGGGAAACAATCCGGGACCCAGAGCGATGCTATGACGGGCACCCCCTCCCCCTTCCCCCTTCCCCCTCCCCAACTGATGAAAAAAATGAAGTGAGAAAATGAGCATATGAGTAGTCATTCTTTCTAATTATTTCTCCTCCATAATTATCTCTCTTTTCCTTTTTCTTTCTTCCCCCCCCCCCCCCGCCCCCCCCCATTTCACTCACTTTGTGAAAGACACAATTAACGTGATTTTTTTTTAAACTTTCAAAACAGGTCGTAATGTGGCACTGAAGAATAAAAACACATCGCAGTCAAGTCTTTATGCAACGTGGACCAATTCCTCAAAGGCAGTTGATGGAGACACCAGTGGGAACTTTTATACTGGAGTTGTAAGTTGCACTCACACAGCTGAAGGAGAAAGAAATTCTGCATGGTGGCGTTTGACCTTCTCTCAGATTAAACTGATAAACAGATTTGTCATTTACAACAGAGTTGACGGTAAGTAGGTCGTTTATTTTGAAGTGCATTTTTTTCTTCCATTTATTTGTTTCCTTATTTGTTTGCTCTTACCGCAGCCTTAAGCTTATTCATCATATTTTAAATACTAATATAAATATAAATAGTTTGAAAAGAAAATAACCACAAATTCTGTGTTCGGTTATATTACCGTATAAAACCGTAAAGACCAAACAGTACAAGAAATCAGTCAGCACTTATATTATTACTATTATTATTATTTACACACCAAATATAGGCATGTCGTCGTCATCATCATCATCATCATCATCATCATCATCATCGTCATCATCATCATCATCAAGTGCCATGCTTCTCCATAGCACCCAATCTTTCACGTAATCCATCAGATCAGTTGTTAATCTCCTCTCACACCATCTCGTCAAACTACCCAGTATCATTCCTCTCAGTCTTCCCCTGGCTTCTCTTCCCTCTATTTTTTGCTATAGAAAGAACATTGTCTTTCTCGTATTTTTGGACAATATTTTTTTTTATCTCTCCAGCTCTTCTCCTACATTCTCCATTCGTTATTTTTCCTGTCCCAGAATTTCGCAACATTCTTGTAATAAACCACATTTCTGCTGTTTCCAAAGATTTTTGTGCGGATCTGCCTGTTGTCCATGATTCACTTCCATATATTAATCAATCAATCAAGTACGATGCCGCACGGAGTAGGCGATCAGTTCTTCTCACAATTTCCTGTCTTTTGATTTGATTATAAGATCGGACGATGATTTTCTTCCTATTCACACTGACAGCCTATCCAGTAACTTCTCTCTCTGTCTTCCTCTGTCTTTTCTTCCCTCAATTTTTCCATTTGCCACAGTGTGTTCCAATTTTCCTCTTCTCAAGAAATGTCCTATAAATGTCGCTTATCTGCCTCTGATCTTTGCTATAATTTGCTTTTTAACTCCAGCCTCTCTTAAGACTTCTTAACTGATTTTATTTTCTGTCCATGGTACCTTCAACATCCTTCTTATAAACCACACTTCTGTGGCCTCCATTTCTCGTTGCCCTACTTTATTCATAAACCATACTTCACACACATAAACAGAAATGGCTCAATGTGGCACGTTTAAGAACTCGGAATCTTGTTTCCTTGATATGGATCTTTTGCACAAGATGTTTCTCATGTTCTAGAAAGCTAACTTGGCCTTAGCAAATCTGCTTTTATTTCATTGTGACATTTCCCATCAGTTGTTATAACAGTTTCTAATTACTTGAATCTATCAACTTGCCCACATTTCTGCCATCGATGGATTGTTTTGATTGTTCTTGAGAGTGTAATGTGTTGGTTTCCACCTTGTCTTTTACCGGTTTATGGTTTACTCCACTAACCTTTGACTCTGACTAGAGCCTATCAGAGTTTTCCTTCTCCTAGATCAGCTGCCAACCAAGACTAACAAGTCTGGTTTTCAGGCTCCAGATACTCGCCTTTCTCCCCTTCTCCTGTCAGTTTAAACAGTTCCCCCACGAGAAGGCCAGGAGCTGGACTTGGACTGTCAGAGGCTGTTTGAGACGCACGCCTTGGAGACATTTAATTGAAGTGGAGAGCTTATCCTTCACCCCGCATCCGGCCTTTACAGTCCTTAGAACCATATATTAAGATGGTTCAATATAGCATTTTAGGACTCGTTTTCTTACATCCATTAATACGGATATTTTGCATAATATGGTTTCTCATTCTTTTAAATGCAAGTCTTTGCTAAACCTATCCTTTTCCTAACTTCTGTTCTGCTTTTCCCATCTGTGTATAAGCAAAGAAAAAAGTAGGAGCAGCTTTATTACTTAACGATTACAAAGTTGTGACGTTTCAGCATGAGCCTTAGTCATACAAAAACATACAGGACGAAGAAATAGAGAGAGGAGATCAAGTATAGATTCACATGAATGCTATTGATAAATAAATAACAATAAATTAATAATGAATAGAGTTCTTAGCTGTAACTGTAAGAAAATGTGGCTTATCCGACGCTGTGTGTCAGAAATGAGCATGGTAGGGCGTAGATCGTTTAAATGGAGACCTGCGATGTGTGATCGGTGGGTCGTTACTGGGGGTGATTGATAGGGAATCCGTGGAGGGAAAAGAGAGTGGTACAATGTTAACCTAGCCAGGAGAAGGTGAATTAGATTATTATAGTTAGGGGTGAGGAGTTGTAATATGATGCTGTGAGGAGATTCTAAATTATGTGTAACAAGTGAGAAGGGAGTGGAGCTTAGTGGAGAGGGAGTATAATTGTTGAAGAGGAGAATGTTAGGTGTAGCTGAATAGCGAGTTTAAACCGTGTGGTTCTAGCGTCCCATAATCCTGAATGTAGCGGTTCTAAAGCGCTAGGCGGCTTGTGTCATCTGCGCGACATTGTTAGATGCCTGTTACCAGAAAATCAGATTTGCCTCTGTGGTTGGGGCCATTGAAATAGTTTGGGACTGGTTTCAAAGCATGCTGGGTGATATCATACAGATGTTTCTGCATGCGGTCCTCTAATCTGAGGCCAGTCTCACCATTATACGTTATCCTGCATCTTTTGCATATGATGACATATATCATATTACGGGACTCGCATGTGAATCCCTCACGAAGAGTGAGGATAGTTTTGGGAAAGGTGATCGTTTTCGTTTCACAGACTACAGGGCAGGTAAGGCTACGGGGGCGGTTACATTTTCTGGTACCAACATATGTAAAGCTCGCTTCAAGTGGCTGTGAACGAGGATGTCCTTAAGGTTTGGCTCACGTTTGCCAACAGTTGTGGGTCAGAGAAAATATCTCGAGTGTCGTGAATGAAAGTTAGACAACTCATAATAGAGTTGAAAATTTGATTGGTTAGATTCATTCCCTTTGAACTATTTTTGCATGTGGGATTCGTGGGCCACGGATCATTAAAGAGAAAGAAAAGTCGCGAGACAGAAATTAGATTTTTCAGACAATTGAAGTTGTGAGCTCAGACAGGATAGGTTAGATTAGCTTGTTTATGAGAGAATGTAGTTTTTGTGTACTGTGTTAGATAGTAGAATAGAAATGTAGCTAGAAGTTCCGTTGGCGACGAAGTATGAGGACATCATTGGTCGCCAGGAATTTATTCTATGCTGTTTTGACTTGGAATTACCTCCTGTCATGTGTTCTTGGATTTGTTTTGCCCCTGTCTTAACCGTCACATCATGCATCGACACCATCATCTAGTGCACCACTAATAAAGCGTTATAACTTTATATCACTACTACTATGTGCCACTGAGAGAATGACCGTTACTGGGATGTAAGTCTGCGAAGCTGATAGTTAAAGAGATGGAGGAAAGAGACTGATCTCGACTGTAAGTGAAATAGTATAATCTCGACTGTAAGTGAAATAGTATAATCTCTACTGTAAGTGAAATAGTATAATCTCTACTGTAAGTGAAATAGTATAGTCTCTACTGTAAGTGAAATAGTATAATCTCGACTGTAGGTGAAATAGTATAATCTCGACTGTAAGTGAAAGAGTATAATCTCGACTGTAGGTGAAATAGTATAATCTCGACTGTAAGTGAAATAGTATAATCTCGACTGTAAGTGAAATAGTATAATCTCGACTGTAAGTGAAATAGTATAATCTCGACTGTAGGTGAAATAGTATAATCTCGACTGTAGGTGAAATAGTATAATTTCGACTGTAAGTGAAATAGTATAATCTCGACTGTAAGTGAAATAGTATAATCTCTACTGTAAGTGAAATAGTATAGTCTCGACTGTAAGTGAAATAGTATAATCTCGACTGTAGGTGAAATAGTATAATCTCGACTGTAAGTGAAAGAGTATAATCTCGACTGTAGGTGAAATAGTATAATCTCGACTGTAAGTGAAATAGTATAATCTCGACTGTAAGTGAAATAGTATAATCTCGACTGTAAGTGAAATAGTATAATCTGGACTGTAAGTGAAATAGTATAATCTCGACTGTAAGTGAAATAGTATAATTTCGACTGTAAGTGAAATAGTATAATCTCGACTGTAAGTGAAATAGTACAATCTCGATTGTAAGTGAAAGAGTATAATCTCGACTGTAAGTGAAAGAGTACAATCACGACTGTAAGTGAAAGAGTACAATCTCGACTGTAAGTGAAAAAGTACAATCTCGACTGTAAGTGAAAGAGTACAATCTCGACTGTAAGTGAAAGAGTACAATCTCGACTGTAAGTGAAAGAATATAATCTCGACTGTAAGTGAAAGAGTATAATCTCGACTGTAAGTGAAGTAAAGTTAATAAACTATTAACAGAAGTGAAGATCATTTATCTTGAAAAGCAAAAGTAGTATCCAATGTGTGAACATAACGCTCTACTAGTATAACATGTTGCAGCTAGTACATCAGAAAATAACTGTAGGGCAAGGAAACTACATACATATTAAATCAAAGTGACAGTTATATGAGAGAATTCGGCAAAAGGTAAATTCTATTTTATCTGTCTTTTTGATGTTTAAAGTAAGCACTTTCTGTTCGTTTTCATTAGCAACTTAATAAAGAGATTTTGCAGGGGTCTTGTTGGTTCTCAGCTATCGGTACAGTGCCGTCAGCACACAGAAGGTTGTTAATAATGTATTCTCCGACTTTTATACCTGATTCCGTAATGATCGTTCTTAGAATATTCTCGCTGTATAGAAAAAAAGGCATGGAGAAGGTACACATCCCTGTCGCACCCCTTGTTTTATTGGTTGATATTTTCCAGTTTATTTTCAACCCGAATCGCTGTTTCTTGCTGCTACTATAAATGTTTTAGAATTCTGAGATCTTTGCTATGTTTATGTCTTAAAGTATTTTAATAATCTCATCATGTTTCACTTTGTCGAATGCCTTGACGTAATCAATGAAGCATAAGTAGGGATCTTTCTGTACTTCTGAAACTCTTTCTGTTAGCGTTCGCAAGGCATACATGTCATTGTGTATTTCAGATCTGTGCATCTGCTATTTCCATTTTTTTATCTTCTGCCTTGTTCTTCTCATAATAATTCTCAGAAGTAGCTTCGTTATGTGACATGAGAGGCTCATAGTCCGGTGGTCCTCACATTTCTTTGCACCTGGTGTCTTTGTTAGTGCTATAAACGTGGATTTAATCAGGTCACTGGGCATATAACCACCATAGTAAATGCCATTCATTAACTTAGTTATTATTTTTATTCCCATCTCCTCTAGCGACTCTATTTCTTCTATTGTTATATTATTGTTGTTATATTCGAGTCACTTTTCCTTTATTTATGTGTTTGATGGCGTCTATTATTTCATCTTCAGTACTGGTAGCACATCATAGTTTTCAATATCTGGTGTTAATTCTGGTCTTTCTCCTCTATTTAGCTCACCAATGTATTTTGCCCATCTTTCCACAATGTCTTCTTTTCTCATTAACATTTTACCTGGCCGAAACACTTGTCTGAGGGGGGGGGGGGGGTACTTCCTCTGATGATCTGAAGGAGTTGTGTTGTTGTTCCGCTCTCTATGGTAGAGAGTTTCCTGCATATAGAGCATGGTGATGCCATTGACAATCGGGAAAGACCGATGGACAGTCGGGAAAGACCGACAGACACTGGGAAAGACCAGAATCCTCACTGGGAAAGCGTCCCTGAACTGGGCTGTCCGGGCCAGCAACCCTGTCAGCCGACATACTATTGCTACAAAGTCCAAAAAGAAGAAATGCTCCCAGGATTCACCGAAAGGGGGAGGGAGAATGATGGATCCACAGGTGACTATACGGAAACGACCATGCCCGCCCCAATTAATTCGAGTTCAGAACAGCGGATGGAGTATCCATGCATCTGTGGCCGGAAATTTACACTCAACGTGGCATGAAGATACACAGAACGAAGAAGGGATATGGTGGTTCCTTGCTGCCCAATACTCAACAGTGCACTGTGACGCCAGTCTCAGATAAGACATTAGAAGATCTCTGTCAGGATATAATCCACAGTACAGAGAATATTCAAGTTGAGTCCGGCAGCAGGGAGGCAATGCAGCCCTCCGACGAGACCAGAGACAAGGTTAACTTTCCACCAGCAAGTGCAAAAAGCATATGGGAAAACCTAGACGCAGGATTATGCAAAGAACTGGACAAACAGCTAAGAGGAAAAAACCTGGAGCAAAAGCTGGAAGCATTTGGTAACATCATATATCTTCACTGCCACAAAGAATTTGGAACCAAACAGGCAAAAAGAGAAAAAGTGACACCAAGAAAGTCCAGAAGACAGAGGAAAATAGAAGCAATAAGACAGCAGAAGAACCATGCCCGGAAAATGTTCAAGAAGGCACATGAATCAGAAAAAGAAGGACTAAGACAGGTTTGGCAGCATCTAAAATCCCAGCACAATGCCCTTTGCAGAGCTGAAAGACTATGTAAAAAGAAGAGGAAAACCTGATAGCAAGAGAGAAGTTCTACAGAGATCCCTTCGGATTTGCCAAGCAGTTATTTGAACAGCCAAAATCAGGTACGCTGAAAGCAGATAAGGAGGTACATCTGAGCAAGACATACTCTGATAAAAATCAGCATACACCTCTCGAGCAGATGAAAGATCTAGTGTGGCCCTGTGCACCAGGCAGCAAATTCAAATGCAGCCCACCAACCTTACAAGAAGTAGAGAGCGTTGTAAGAAAAGCTAAAGGCAAGTCAGCACCAGGCCCAAATGGCGTTCCTTACATACTATACAAAAGATGCCCTGAAGTACTAAAGAGCTTCATAAACTCCTACGAACAGCATGAACCAAAGGAGTCATATGTAAAGAATGGAAAAAGGCTAACGGAGTATACATCCCCAAGGAGCAGAATTCCACTGAAATCAACCAGTTCAGACAGATCTCACTTCTGAATATGGAAGGAAAGATATTCTTCTCTGTGATGGCAAAAAGACTAACATCATCCCTCCTAGACAATGGTTACGTTGATACATCCGTGCAGAAGGGAGGAATTCCAGGTTTTCCAGGATGTCTCGAACATGCGTCAATGATTTGGGAAGCTATTCAGCAGGCAAAATCTGGAAAGCAAGATCTACAGGTAATATGGCTTGACTTAGCCAATGCGTATGGCTCAGTACCGCACCATATGATATGACTAGCACTAGACATGTATCATGTGCCAAAAGAAATCATAAATATGCTGAAAAGATACTTCACAGGGTTCCTCATGAGGTTTAGAACATCAGGATATATTACAAGATGGATCGAGCTCCAGGTAGGAATTGCAATGGGTTGTACAATATCTCCCATACTGTTCGTACTAGCCATGCAAGTAATCGTGAGAGCAGCAGAAGGCCCAAGATTCAGAAATGGATGTCAAATGCCACCACTAAAAGCATTCATGGATGACACAACAGTAATAACAACCAGTTTCGGTACAAATCTGGACGAAAGATGTTAAAGCGTTTGGTGCCGCATGAGCTTCAAGCCAAAGAAGTCAAGAAGCCTGTCACTCATGAAAGGGAAAGTGATAGAAAGATTGTACACAGTGACAATTCAAATAATCCCAAATGTAGGGAAAGAGCCTTGGCAGAGTATATGATGCTTCCATGAAAGACTCAAATGCATTGAAGCAGGTTATAGAAATGGCGCAGAATGGACTGAGCATCATAGACAAAAGCAAGCTACTGGGAAAGTTGAAAATATGGTGCCTCCAGTTCATGCTGATTCTAAAATTGATGTGGCCACTACTCATTTACGAAGTAAGTACCAGCACAGTAGAGGTTGTCGGAAGAAAGATAAATAAAACCATAAGAAAGTGGCTGGGCGTACCACCAGGATTATCTGATGTAGCACTGTACTGCAAGAAATGCAAACTGCAGCTGCCATTCAAATCTGTGGTTGAAGTATACAAGGTAGGAAAAACAAGACTTGCAATGATGCTACAAGAATCTACAGATCCAGTGGTACGAGAAGTGCAGCCAACACTTAAAACTGGACGAAAATGGAAAGTAGGTGAGGAAGTGACCACAGCCAGGAAAACGCAGGAGGTGAAAGAAGTAATAGGGTACACTCAGGCCAACATAATGGGATTTGGTCATGGCGAAATCAAATGGTGGTCAAAGAAGGGATATGATCATCAGTGAAGTAAGGAATTCAGAGGATGACAAGCGGGTCCAGAAGGCAGTCCAACAATCACAACAAGGGCAATGGACAACATGGGAGGAAGTCTTGCAGAGATCACTAACATGGAATGACATCTGGAAAATGGCACCCTTGAGGCTCAGCTTCATCATCAGAGCTACTTATGACCTTCTGCCTACAGGCTCCAACCTATACAAATGGGGTGTATCAGAAGATACAAAGTGCCCTCTCTGCAACGAAAGGCAAACATTGGAACATGTGCTGTCAGCATGTAGGGTGTCTTTAGGGCAAGGACGGTACACCTGGCGGCACAACAGAGTGTTGCAAGAACTAGTAGCCATTGTAGACAGGGCAAAAGATAAAGCAAATAACAGCAAAAGAGTTGAGGTCCCACCTAAATACTTCAAGGTGCTGGTACAACATCAGATATTGAAATCAGGGACATTCCCTTACCATTACTGCTAGACGGTACAAATGACTGGGATGTGATAGCGGACCTTTCAGGAAGAAGAGAATACCCGACTGCCATCAAGAACACAGGAATGCGACCGGACATTGTAGTGTACTCCACAGAAAAACAGGAATTAATAATGATCGAGCTTACAGTCCCGTACGAAACTAGAATAGAGGAACAGCATTTATTCAAATTGGAGAAGTACAATGATCTGGTTAAACAACTGAGGCAGGGGGCAGGAATCAGGGCAAAAGTGATAGCTGTAGAAGTGGGAGCAAGAGGATTCGTAGCAACATCAGCATATGACCTATGTAAGCAACTGGGCATAAAGGGACAAGCAAGAGCAAGGGCATTGAGAAGCCTTTCAGAAACAGCAGAAAAGGCCCCAATGCTGGCTGTGGAGTATGCGAAACAAGCATTGGGAACATAAGTAATTTCATTTGCCACAACCAATGCCAGTCTTTCGTAGCTAAATCGCTAAAGACGCACTTAAAAAAAAGTGCAGTGGCAACTGGAAGATCATGGATTCAATCCCGGGACCGAAAAAAAGCAACAACTCACAAGACCTCTGGGTGTCATGACCCAGAGGGGCCCACCCCCTTAGAGTGTCAGGAGTTTAAAGGGCCGAAACACTTGTCTGACGGGGGGGGGGGTACTTCCTCTGATGATCTGAAGGAGTTGTGTTGTTGTTCCGCTCTCTATGGTAGAGAGTTTCCTGCATACCTTATTTTGATTTCAGGCATCCTGTGGTATATTTTGTCTCCATGCTTGTGAGTTCACTAATTCGTTTGTGCATGTTTTTGCTGTCTTTATTATGGGAGTCCTTTATTTGTCTGCACTGTTCATTTAACCACACTTCCTTTGCTTCTTTATTTCTTTATTTATTATGCTATATTTTTATTGGATATTTTTACTCCTCCTTCTCTTGCCCATCAGTCCTAAGATGTCTGTCATCCATTTATTCTTGGAGGCTTCTTTTTCGGTGGTATTATCTCCTTAGCAGTTTGGTGGATACAATCTCTTAACATTGCCCATTGTTCATCTATACTGTTTATCTTTGCTATTGCATTGTATCTATTGGTTATAATAACTCTGTATTGTTCTCGCAGTTCTTGATCATTTTTAAGGAGCTCTGCATTCAGTTTGATGTTGCTCACCTTTCTCCCTGTTTTCTTTAGCGTTAGTCCAATTTTTCCACAGAGTGAGTCGTAGTCACTATTGCAGTCAGCTCCTGTCATGGTTTTTGTTGTCAGTAATGCATTCCGGAGTCATTTGTTGATCAATATGTAGTCTATCTGATTAGAAGTCTTTTATGTCTGGGCTGCACCACGTTGCCAGTCTTCAGGGATGTTATTTTAAACCAAACCAGCTGTTTCCTACAATCATGCTATGTATTTATGCCCATTCAATTAATTTACTAACGTCTGTCATTCCTCTCCCCCAGTCTGAAGTTCTTCCTTTATGAACTTCAGCATTAAAATCTCCCATGACTATAGTAATTATAATAATCTCTGTCTCATTATAAAATAACTTCCTCAGAACTATCAGCTGTTGGAGCGTACACTTGTATAATATTTATACAAACGGTCGTATATTATTGGTCGTCCTTTCAGTTTGGCTAGCAGGACTCAGTCTGGGATGTTTAAATATCCCAAAACTATTCTTTTTGTTTGCTCATCAAATATTATTACTGCTCCTCGTTCATGTTTCTCACCTCCTGAATATATTATTGTATATTTATTACAGTTTATCTTACCTGCACCGGTCCATCTAACATCACTCATTCCTACTATGTTGATCATAATCTTTTCCATTTCCCTTTTTATATTTTTAAATTTTCCAGCCTGGAATAGAGCTTTAACATTTCATGTTGCTACTTTGAACCTTTTAGTTTTTCCACCAGTAGCTTGATGACGATCTGGCCTCACCTGTGGCTCGTGAGCTGACCTATCGGCTGTACCCTATGGACTGTCCTACCCGCAAGGCAGCGGAAGCGAGAGGGTTTAGGGCGCCTTTTACCCGCCTGGTATTCCCTTCACTGAGCACACGAGGCACTACTTTATAGTAGTAGTTGAGCCACCTACTACCCCACCTAGCTCTCTGAGACTACCGGTAGTTGGTCCCCGCCTGCTTGTTTGGGTAAAACCTTATTCACAGGGATCCTCCACATCTGGAGGACGTTCACCATCAGCCACCTGTGACGCGCTTGGTCGGGGATGGTCGCCCCAGCTTTATCAAGATGGACTTACAGTTAAAAAAACATTGTTTTCATAAACTACATAGAAATACAGTACATGAAAACAATGGGTTTTTTTCTGTGTGTTATGTTCTTGCCATTTTATCACAAAACATGAAACTTTCTTTTTCAGTCAAAATAACTGCAGAAAAAAGGTGTCACAAATCCATCATCGAAAAACAAAATGAAACCAGCACTACTGGCAGAAATGGACTCACTGCTAAAAAGGGTCCTAGCTCTGTTGCTGGTCCTAGGGAGCGACTTCATTACACTCTTAGCTTGCCCGTACGTGTTCGACCTTTGACATCAGGATTTCCTTCAGTTTTCTTTTTTTTTTCTTCTATGAGATGTCTCCAGCGTTGTATTGATTGTGTGTTGCTTGTGATCTAGCATTTAGTTGGGATTTGTAACCACTGCCCTTGGATACATGTAATGCATTGAGTTGTATGCGATAGACACTTTGGAGGAAGTTGCCTTGCATTTGTTCATCGAGGTGCTGCTTGATGGATTTGTACAGGTCCGATTTGTCCACTTTGATGAGGACCTCTGATTTGGCCCTTGCTGCTACCTGGTCAGCGTTATTGTTTCCATCGACTCGGGCATGACCTGGACTGTATATCCACGTGAGGTTTTGATATGGGATTTATTAATTATTTCTTGTCATTCACTTCTATTGGTTTTTGTTCCATTTTCCTTAATAGATGAGACGAAAACCATAGTCCATAACCAGCGCAGATCTAAATGGAAAAAGCAACTGAAATGCAACAATGAACGAGATCAAGTACACCAACTACAAAGACATCAGTAAATCATCCTCAGCCACTGCAGACTACTGAGCCACCTGCATTGACTCAAAATGTCTCACACAGACGAGTGTCCACGTAGCAATGGAGTCCGGACTCTAGAATATACCATACAAGAGTACCCCAACAATTGCAGACCTGAGGCGTGAGACATGGCCAGAGGACACAAGCCTGGGGCAAAAGCTTTGGGGCTCCTATCAGGATTTGGAGAGAACTGCAGGCTTTGCCATGTCACAGGGATCAGGATCTGAAGTGACCAATAACTTCGAACGCAGAAGAAGAAGATGGGAGTGGGTAATGATGATGATGCAGTGTTTTTTTTCTACCCATTTTAATCCTTGTGTGATGGCCTCTATTTCCACATGCATACTTGAGCAGGTGTTATTATAAGCCCTAGCCACGATTTTGAGTGTTCCACTTTCTTGATGTGCTGCAAAACCCCAACCGCTTCTTGTTCCCTTGCTCACTAATCCGTCTGTGTAAATGATTATGTCCTCAGGAGTTGTACGTTTCTAAAACATAAGCAAAATTATATTTATAAAAATAAATGAAGAATAAACTGTTGTTTACATATGTTATAAATCTTCTGACTCTACTTCTGAGAGATTTGAGAGTGATCCAGATGAAAAATCTTAAAATTGCGATAGAAATTCTACGCGCGGCCCCACCGCCATGTAAGATAGCAATGATGTTCAGGAAAGTCCTGCAGGTGGCAGCACGTGTTAGCGAGCTATATGACGTCACAGCAGCAATGTAGAGATGGCTGTTTATTTAGACACGCTCTAAAGTGGAACATTTTTCTGTCATCCATGTTTTTTTTTTCCGAGCAGTGAAATTCTAAAGCCAGTGAAATTGTATTCATGGACGAAAAGTTCAGCACAGTGATGTGTGTCTGTCACAGCAGTAAATTTATGAGTGGAGCAAGAAATACCGAAAAGGACTTCTGAGTACAGGAGTCTTGCAACATGGCAATGCTCGACCCCATACTACACGTGCAACAGTTGAAACCATTACAGACCTGCACCTCGTGTGTCTTCTACATCTGCCATATCTCGCGCGAAATGATTATCACATCTTTTTGGGCCACTCAAAGATGTGATGGGTGGAAAGATTTTCTGACCAGACGATGACAGTTTTACGTCAATAAATTATGTGGGGAATTGAATTTAGGTTTTCATTGGAATCGTCGTCGTTTGTGTTTTTACAATAAATAAATCAGGAAACTAGTGAATTTAAGATACCTTTGAAGGGTCCAGCTGAAGGTTGTGCTTTATTTTATTTTATTTAATTTATTTTTTTGTTATGAAATATCACTTTTTAGAATGAAAAGAAATTAGATGAAATGCTGGAACGAATAGTTTTATTATCATATATATATATATATATATATATATATATATATATATATAACATAACTTTTAAACTTAGAAGAGAGTTTTGATGAAGGTTAATGTTAACTGTTCTGGAACTTACAGAGCATGATTTCCTGTACATTTTCTCTCATGGCTGAATCAGCCAGTGTTGGATTTGCTTAATTGGCCACAGCTACAGCAAGTAATATCTGTACCAGAAGGTCCTGTTTCCTTGCACTTTCCTCTTTTGTCTTTTTTCTTTTATATTCCACTCGTATGATACTGTATCCTTATGCAGAGCTTGTCTTCACTTGACCTGATTTTTTTCAGTTCTTCCAAGATCTTATCCATGACAGAAAACTCTCACATCTGGAACCCACAGAGATCTTTATTTCTCAGTTTTGGATACCTTATGGCTTTCTGCTCCACAAATTCTTCATTTTTGTAGCAAGCCCTAACCATCTCAGTCTTCTGATGAGTGAGTCTTCTGAACTCCAGAGCTGGTGAATTTCTCTTGCCGCATTTAATATTCTGTTTTTTTTTTAATTGCAGAGAAAATGGAAACTCTTATTTTCCATGTTTTGAACTGAGATTTCAGAGCCATATAAAAGAGTGCTAAGCATACAGTCTGATAATCAAAACTTGTCTTTAGTGTTAATCTCCTGTTGCCCCATTCCATTTTAGCAAGGAATTATGTCAGTGAACATTTTGACTAGCCACACTAGGTTTAATGTAGGCATTTTAGTTTTTTTTTACTTTCGTTTAAAAAAGGAATCCTATAATAAGACTTTTTTCATTACAAATTCGGGTATTTAAAAAATATTCAGTGTATCCTGGAAAGGCACCTTTATTAGCCATTAATGTTAATTATGAACTTTACAGGTAAAGAACAGACAGTAAAGTAAAAAGTTCAATTAGAAGAAATAAAAGAGAATGCATGGACAATATGGTGAAAAAAGCAGAGAAGGCAGCAAAAACAGGAGATAGCAAAACTCTATACAACAGAGGCTAATAGGTACTACTGCATCCAAAGAAAGACCAATCCTTAGCAAAACTGGCACCCTATTAAAATCAAGTAAAGAACAAAAACAAAGATGGGCCGGATCTTCCAAGAAATATTTAATCGACCACACCCAAAAGAATTGATAGGCCTTGAAACTGACATACCAATCCCACAACTAAATGTCAACTTAGATGAAATTACAGTGCGTGAAATTGAAACAGCAGTGAACCTAACTGCTAATAACAAAGCTGCAGGTGAAGATGAAATAACAGCTGAAATGTTAAAACCAAGCTATTAACATGAACCAGCTGCAGATAATATTTAATACAATTTGCACAGAAGGAAATGTCCCTTCTAAATGGAGAAAAGGAATCATTGTTAAAATACAGCTCCCCCCCCCCCTCGGAAAAATGGCAACCTTAGCGATTGCAATATCTGGAGAGGAGTAACATTACAATCAGTTGTGTCAAAAGTATTTTGCAAAGTCATTCTAAATAGAATTAAAGATATAGTGGATACTGCAATGAGAGAGGAACAAGCAGGATTTCGAATAGGGAGAAACTCTCGACCAGATCTTTACTTTAAGAATAATACGTGAAGAACATATTGAAAAACAAAAACCATTAATCCTGAACTTCATAGACTTTAAAAATCATTTGATAGCATACACAGAGATTCATTGTTGAGATTTTTTAAACTATATGGAATACCATCTAAAATTGTCAACATCATTAAGGGTTTCTACAACGAGAAGTCAACACAGAAGAAAAAAATGAGAGACCGGTTCCAGACTGAAGTAGCGCGAAAGAAGGATGTATATTATCTCCCTTGCTTTTTGGAATTGCCATTGACTTCATAATGAAAAAAATGTTGCTCAGACAAAACGGACATTCACTGGGTATTCACAATGTGAATTCGATGTAAGAAAAAAGAAATACGCTCTCTTCACTGGCTAGCAAAATAACAGTTGAAATTAACATGAAAAAAGCAAAAGTAATGAAACTTCCCATTAATCAAGAAGGAAAAATATACATAGAAGGAACAGCTGTTGAAGAAGTCAATGAATTTGCATACCTCGACAGCTACATAGACCAGGATGGTGACACCAGAAAGGAAGTTAGAATTGCAAAAGCAGCATCAGTCTTCAAGAATCTTGAGAACATATGGCATGCAAATGTTATAAGCACAAAAACCAAGCTAAGATTGTTCAATTCAAATGTAATATCCACGCTCATTTATGCATGCGAAAGCTGGAAAACAACTAAAGAAATAGACAAGAAATTAGACTCTTTTGAAAACAAATGCTTAAGGAAAATACTCGGTATAAAGTGGAACGAATTCAAGAACAATGAAGAGATAAGACAGATGAGCGAGCAACAACCAGTCTCATGGTTGATCATAAAAAGGAGATGGACTTATATCGGTCACGTGATGAGGAAAAAAAACAGTCAGATAATCCCTGAACAGTCTATCAAATGGAACACAGCAGGCGAAGAAAAAGAGGTCGATCGCGTGAAACTCTAAAGGGGATACTGTTAAGAGAGGTAAAATTAGTAGGCATAAAATCCCTTGGTGAGATTGAAAAGAAAACAGGAAAACTTAGCGAACTACCATGCGAGCCCTATGTGATGTTTAACGGATCTGGAAGGATGTAAGACGACAGATAAAGCATTTCATGAAGCAGGTGCTCTCCTATAACTTATAAATAGTATCCGTATTTTTTCACGTTTGTGGTAAGTCTTCATCCTGCCTGATACGAATGAAAAAAGAAACCCTCCTGGAGAGGTAGTTAAGAAAAAAACATGAAAAATGAAATATTAGTTAAATTAGAAAATTGAAAGTTGAGATGAAAAATCAAGGTCAAATCAGTCTGCAAGATCTTCTGACTGAAAATTTGAAGATGGCCTCTGCCAGGAACGTTAACCACAGTGTTAGCAATTAATAGAACATGATCACTAAAGTGAAGGAAAATAGGAACAATTATTCCTTGTTTAAGATATGAGGATGAGCTAGGTTCCATGATTCTTTTTGGATTATTGTAAAGCTACATAGTTCTGTCAAATTTAAGGTTAAATGTAACAATGAAACACTTTTGAAACGAAAAAAAACACGTAAGTGGCCATTTTATATGTTGAAAATATATAATAATTTTATTTTAATCTTAAACGATTTTTCTTTAACATATGCCATTACTTTGATGTCTAAAAGAAGATTGTTTTATATTTTTATTTTCAGGCGCTAAAGAACGTCTTCAAAGGTTTATCCTGACTGCAATTTCTGCCACAAAGAATATCACATACCAGGACAAAGAAGATAAGCCTCAGGAAGTTTATACGGTGGTGACATCTGCAACACAAGGCACACCAATAACAGATGTGATCATACATAGTTATAGTTACATTCTGACACTGTGTGAGGTGGAAATATATGGAGGTATGCAATTTTTATTGTTTTTATTTTTGTAACAAATATATCCATACTACAAGAAGTTAATATTGAAGATGGTTGGCTAGTAAAGAGGATTAAACAGAGAAAATTTAAATATTTTGGACACATTAAACGTCATGATAATCTAGATAAGACCGCCTTAGAAGGATACATAATGGTAAAAAGAAAGAGAGGAAGACCAAGGCGAAAATGGCCGCAAGACATCGTTGATGATCTGCAAATGGATGCATCAGCAGCAGGCCGTCTTGCTTACAACAGAGAGGTCTACAGGAGAGCTGTTAGGGAGACAAAGTTCTGCAAGGGACGTGCAATTGACTGATGCAATTTTTAGTGAAATACTAACACAAAACATAAGACAATAGGTACCTTAAATCTCGTGAATACAATAAACTTTAAAAATGTAGGTATTACAGCAGCTGACAGTCTTTTAGTTGTAGTAAGCTACACCATCGAAGTCCAGTCATGTCGCAGGCTGCAGCTAAGCAATATTGTAAGGAAGCAGATGTGGGAAGTTTGAACTGTCTCAGAGGTGATAAAGAAAATACCTTTTGCATTTCTGTATATTTGAACTGAATATCATAATAGAAAGAAGTGCAGTATTGCAGTCTAATCTAAGTACCATGCCGCGTAGCGTAGGCGATCATTTCTCACCACAGCTCCCTGCCTTTTGCGTTGATTATGAGATCTGCCGCTGACTTTCTTCCTAGCCACACTGACAGCTCATCCAGCAACTTCTCTCTCTGTCTTCCTCTGTCTCTTCTTCCCTCAATATTTCCATTTACCACAGAATATTCCAATTTTCCTCTTCTCAGGAAATGTCCTACAAATCTCACTTATCTGCCTCTGATCATTGCTATAATCTGCTTTTTATTTCATTATGACATTTCCAATCAGCTGTTATAATCGTTCCTAAGTACTTGAATATCTATCAACTTGTTTCAGATCTGTGCCATCGATGGTAATGCTACATTCTGGAGGTATTCTTTTTTTTTTTTTTTTTGAGGTGATCATCACTTCAGCATTCTTTTTTCACGCTGAGACCTTTATTTTTACTATCACGAACCACGATGTTCAGAAGAGCCTGTAGTTCCCCTTCACATTTAGCAATCACAACTGTGTCGTCTGCATATCTTAAGTTGTTAAGATTGTATCCGCCAATTGATATTCCTGGTATGTTCTCTATATTTCTCATTATACTTTCGCTGTGCAAGGAGAAGAGGTCAGGAGATAGAACACTTCATTGTCTCACTCACAATTTTATTATTTTGGAATGCTCCTGTTTTGTTCTCAACACTCATTGCTGCTGATTGCTGCCAATATATGTTTGTGATGAGTTTCAGATCTTTCCCATCTATGTTGATGTCTTCCAGCATTCTTATAATTTTTGTGTGTCTCACTTAATCAAGTGTTTTACAGTAGTCTATGAAGCATAAGTATAGGTCTGTCTTTACTTCTACCGATCTCTCCATCAATGTTCTCATTATATATATGACATTAGTTGTACATTTTCCTTCAACGAAGCTGAACTGTTCTTCAGCCATTTCTAGTTTTATTTTGCTCCTGACTCTTTTCATAACAATACGAAACAGGATTTTGGTAACATGGCTCATAAGTCTAATGGTTCGATGGTCGTCACATTCAACTGCACCTTGTTTTTTTTTTGGTAGGGCAATGAAAATTGATTGCAAAAGATCTGATGGGACATAGTTACTGTTATGGATGTCATTCAGCAATCTGGTAACTATTTCTATGCCAAGCTCTTCTAATGGTTTCAATTCTTCCTTGGTGATTTTATCTGGTCCTGGTGCTATGTTGTTCTTCATGTATTTGATGGCTTCTTCCACTTCTGGTTTTAATATGTGAGGCCCTTCATTATTATTTCGTACATCTACTTCACTTCTATTGTCCTCATAGAAAAGGTAGGTAAAGGTAATCCTGTCATGCCTTAGAGGCACATAAGGCTCTCTAATGTATTCGCTCCATCCTGCCATTATTTTATCTCTATCCAGTATTGTATGCTCCTAATTTGACTTCAGGCAACCAATCTTGTAGTATGTCCTTTTGTTTGTTAACTCCTTTATTTGTTTGTACATATCTCTTGTGTGTCCATGATTGTCTCATTTGCGTCTTATTTCTTTATTTATTTTGTCATATTCATCTTTATATTCCTTAAGACTCCTTTTCCGATCCAATAGTTGCAAAATTTCTTCTGTCATCCACCCCTGTTTAGCGTGTCTTTTATTTGGAGGTAGGATTTCTATAGATGTTTGCTGAATAGAGTCTTTGAGCATATTCCATTGTTCACCAATCGTTTCAATTTTCTCTATAGCATTATACCTATTATGTACTATGGTCCTATATTGTTCTTGTATTGCTTTATCTTTCCGTAACAGCTCTATATCTAGTTCTTTGTTTTTAGCTGCTACTTTTAACCTGTTTAGTCTGATTCTCCTTTTTTCGTACGACTGGGATGTGGTCACTGTTGTAATCTGCTCTTGGTCTTGTTTTCACGGATATTAGTGAGTTCCTGAATCTTCTGTTGATCATAATGTAATCTGGTTACGAATGTTATTATCTGGGCCTTTCCATGTCCATAGTTGCTTAGGGTGTTGTTGAAACCAAGTATTTCCTATGATCATTTTATTCTTTTCTGCCCACTCAATCAACATCTCTCCTCTTGTATTTCTGGTAACTAGTCCATACTTGCCAGTAGGTTCATTGTCTTGTTCAGTCTCTACTTTCGCGTTTAAACCACCTAGCACAAAGTTTAATTCCCATGGTTTGCACTGTTTCATTGCCATGTCCAGATTGCTGTGAAATTCTTTTATCTCATCATCAGATCTTTCTGAAGTTGGTGGGTATACTTGGATGAGATTTGTGTCTATTGGGTGGCCGTATAATTTAAACATTAACAATCTGTCTGATATGCACCAGAAACCGTTCACGATTCTTGCTGTCTTCTCATCCAATATTATGCCAGCTCCATTTATATGCTGGTTTCCCCCGGAATATATTATTTGAAGTCTTCATGATCTCTGCTTCCTGCTATAATTCATCTCATTTCACATAAACCAAGGATGTTAATTTCCATTCTTTTCATTTATTGTTCGATGTTTTCCAGTTTTCCAAGTTCTGTTAATATTATAATGTTCCATGTTGCAACTATTGTGGTGTTACTTATGTTTGTGTGTGTGTGTGTGTGTGCTTACAGTAGTTGGATGACGATCTGGTATCACCTGTCGCACTTTATAGTCCCTACTGTACGAGGTGGTTCCACCGGAATCCCATTAACATGGTTATAATTCAAAGATTGTCTATTGTCATGATTGTTCTTGGGAATGTACAGTGTTATTTTCCCCTTGCCTTCCACCGGTTTGTTTATAGTTTACTCCACTAGCCTTTGACTCTGGGCAGAGCCTATCCTACAAGTCAGCAGGGGGTATGAAATCAGAGTTTTCCTTCTCCTAGATGAGCTACTAATCAAGACTAACGAGTCTCATCTACCCGAGGCGTCTGGGTTTCGTGCGCCAGATACTCGCCTTTCGCCCCTTCTCCTGTCAGTTTAAACAGTTCCGCCACAAGAAGGCCAGGAACTGGACTTGGACTGTCAGAGGCTGTTTGAGACGCACGCCTTGGAGATATTTAATTGGAGTGGATAGCTTATCCTCCATCCCACCTCCGGCTGTTACAGTCCTTAGAAATAGTATTGCAGTACCTAATCTTTAATACAAAAATATCGAGAATTTTACATTTCATCAGACGTAACACAAATAAATTTTGTATATCAGCATCTCAGCATTTTAGTCTCTCAATGCAAACTCTGTGCCTGAAATTTGGAGGCTAGAGCATTGATATTCACATCACGAATGGTCACTGAGGGTTTTTAGCACAGATACAAGTGACTACCACTTAGTCTTAAACAAAACTTTGATTAGATTAGATTCATCCTCACAAAAGTCTGTTCACAGGTATAGGTACTCCAAAGGACTCCACTTATGCTATTAATTTAGAGAATGTTGAGATTGAAAGGCATGAGTAAAATTTTACCAGATCACTGGCATGAAATGGTAAAGTAAGAGAACACATTGTGTAGGATTAGACCTCGAAAAAATCGTAGACAAAGCACTTTAGTGAGACGTTAGAGAAATAAAAATCACAAGAGAATTACCTGGGATTCGAACCCGGACTCCGGTAGGACGAGCAGCCGTCTAGACAAGAGAGAACAGCGTACTGTCGACTTAGCCAACTAGCACCCCATAAAAGGTGTTTTCTTGACATAGTAACCGCATGAAATGCATCTTTTAGAGCATCATTTGTTTGGAAATTTCCTAATTCCAGCTGATACATTTCTGGTGTTTCATCTACTTCAACCTCAAATAAGTTTTGAAACAAATAGATAAGCTTATGAAAATCCCTAAACACACAGGTCTTGGAGTTTAGTGTGTAACACTTTCAAGACTTATGAGGAAAGGATATGCAGCTTTCTTCCTTTGAAAGATACTTCCAACATGGGAAATAGTACAAATTTGCTTCACTTGCATGTCTGATTAAAATTGTGAGTTTCACTTTAAAGATTTCACATTAGAAAACGTTTCAGGCACAAATGTTTGCTTTGTCTTGCAATCTAATGTTTAGTTCAATGAGAAGCTGGGATATATCACTCAGGAATGCCAGCTTCCATATCCAGTCAGGATAAGATAACTCCTCTTGCTGCTCTCTTTTCTCTGATAGGAAGAAGTTGATCTCATTGCCAAGTGCAAAGACATGCTCTAGGACCTTTTGCTTACTAAACCACCTGGTGTTAGTGTGATACAAAACATAATAAAAGTAGATAGAGGTTTACGGTGTAGTTTTACAAAGTAGCAGAGGGAGTGAGTAAAGTGAGAAAAAAACGAATATAAAGTATGAGAATGCACAAATGAAAAACATACAACATCTGATATTTCGGACCTTTTTGGAGGATAACATGCACAAACGAAACAAAAAAGATATAACTAAATAAAGAATTGTCTAAATATGGCCTCCTCCAGAATTGGGAAACAGAGAAATGCATGTCCACTAGAAGATGCATTTAGACCACGCCGGGCCACTAAGAGGATAAACCGATAGAGCCAATCCTAAAGAAGAGGTGGAGAGAGAGGAGGAAAACAGGTAGTTGAAAGAGGGGGGAGGGCAATAGAAACATGATAGCCGCTAGAGGAGAAGGTGTCCGGGGGGGGGGGGGAGCGGAGAGATAATGAATGAAGAAATAAACACCTGCAGGGAGAAAATGTGAAACTGATGAATAGGACAAGACCCTATAAACACCAATATGTTGCCAGAGAATAAAAGAGGGTGGCGGCATGGAAGGGTAGCTAGGAGAAAGAAAATATAATTTAAAAAAGGGGGGAGGTGATAGTGGAAAACTAAAGAAGTTACAGAAAGTTGAAGACATTGTTAATTCCAGCTGGGTGGAGACAGCCAGCCTGGAAAATAAGGCGCTGTTCTAGGACCCTCGGAGATCGTAAATCAGCAGAACAAGAGCTGATCGCACTAACAGACATGTCCTGTTTTCTCCTCTGGTTGATAAGGCAAAAATGTTTAGCCACATGTGTCCAGGCCCTCTTAGAAATATCATTAAGATGTTGGCGAAAACGATCTCTTAAGCATAAACCGGTCTCCCCTATGTACTTCATACCACAACGTTTGTACATAATAGCATTGATAACATTGCGTGAAGTACAGGTGAAACCCTCCTGAACTGATAACGTGGACTTAGGCAGGGAGATCTGGCTAACCTCGACAA
>CM019701.1:18504776-18625598 GCA_009760885.1 Achatina immaculata | reverse complement strand
ATTCGCCCTCGCCCTTTCTCCTGTCAGTTTAAACAGTTCTGCCACGGGAAGTCCAGGAGCTGGACTTGACTGCCAGAGGCTGTTTGAGACGCATTTACAGTCCTTAGAACCCCTCCTTGGATGTGGTAGCCGTTTCTCATGCTCCTTCTCCGGAATCGAACCCTGATTCCCCGTTACCCGTTACAAACATGGTAGGCATGTCACGTACCATCGACATTTGATAGGGCAGACATTTGAAAGATGCGTCGCCGGCACAGAAGGCCATGCGATCAGCACAAAGTTATCCAGAGTCACCAGTTGGGACGCCGCGCCCCGCGAAGGGCAACGACGATTGGTTTTGAACTAATAAAAGAGCTCTTTCCACGAGGGTCGGAGCTTGGTAACCATGTATTAGCTCTAGAATTGCCACAGTTATCCAAGTAGGATCGTGTCATCTAAGGAACCTCGACTGATTTAATGAGCCATTCGCGGTTTCACCGTGAGACAGTGTGAACTTAGACATGCATGGCTTAATCTCTGAGACAAGCATATGACTACTGGCAGGATCAACCAGATAGCTTTCTTCACCGAACCTTTGTCGGATATCTGCCGACAGACCGACGCGGGGCAAGGGAGACAACGCTCTGCTCAGAGCGGATCCCTTTCGACCCCGGCGGTGTTTCATTTCCTTTAACCGGCGGGGGCGGCTCTCTCTGCTCTAACGAGCGGAGGAGAAAGCCTGGCCACCCACAAACAACACACGTTACATACTGCAGACCCGATACTCTTTGCGAGAGATGGGCCAATTTCGAGACCATCGGTCGACAAAACCGTACTACATCGTTAGCACAAACCTGGCTGGCTAGCCGTTTACATGCTTCGCTCGACGGACAAACCACTTGCTTCTGCATCGAAACACCTTAACTCTCGCCGTCCGGGAAGGGAGCGAAAGCCTGTCTCCCCACGCACGGAACTCGAGAGCACTTTTTCGCCAAAAGAACAGTTGGCCTGCGCAACAGCAGCAGCCCGCGCTGTGCAGCTCGGCGCGGCTTTGCGCGGCTGACATGTCTGGATCAATTAATAACTGAATATTGGATATTTAACAATCTAATCCAGAAAACAAGCAGATTTAGAACAAGAACAAAGATATGAAAAAGCATGAAGGAAAAGAACTTGAAATAGAAACATACATAAGAAAACAAAATTCATTTCATTTCTTTACAGTGATCAGTTAAATTATAGGTAAGAAAGTAGTTTTTGTTACTGTTTAAGATCAAAGCATATAAATTTGGGTTTCTTCAACTTTATTCAAACTGGCCATTTCAAGTTGTTACGGTTTCATTACATTTACTAAGCTCAGCCTCATAATCTATTTACTTTTTTTTTATTAGATCTGTACAGTTCTTTGACCACAGAAATATTCCTATACATTCCTCATGAACTTGTATTCTCTTGATAAGCTCTATTAGAAATATAAAATGCACTTCTTTCATTCTGATTCCTGTTTCTTATTTATCAATTGTATTCATACAGAACTTTAATAGAAACAGAAAGTTAAAGAGTTGTTAGGTTTGTCTCTTACCAAAGTGGGAATGACCTGCGGTCTAATAGCTTTGATGGCACCAACAACCAAAGGCACTGTCAGACACTGGTCATTGTCCAGTCTGTCCAACAGGAGTGACAATATACATAGCAGACCACAATAGTCAGCACCATTTCTAGGTTATGTAGAAGGAAAGAAAATATTTTAATGGAAATCTGTCTTTCTCTGGCTTATATTTCATTCTGTCATCTATGATGGCCATGGCTTCTTACATCAGTTCTTCAGATATAGATTTGGTATAACAACAAACAGAGAGAGACAGACAGAGAGAGAGTGTGTGTGTGTGTGTGTGTGCATGCATGCATGTATGTGTGTGTGTGAGAGAGAGAGAGGGGGAGATTCATTGGTCGATTGATTGACTGATCTTTATTTCCCCTTTAGTGAGATGTGAGAGAAAGAAAAATCACAAGAGAATTACCTGGGATTCGAACCACAGACTCCAGTAGGACAAGCAGCTGGCTGGCCACGAGAGAACAGTGTACTAATGAACTACACTAAGTCATACCTCCAAAAAAGGTTTTGAAAGTGAAGTCATTAGTAACTGTTCAGTTGACGTGAGATCATGAAATCCAGAAAGAAACAAGGTCATGTCACAGAAATTCAGTAGCTTAGATTCAGGTACCATAGCAGGTACCAACTTTAGACTATCATACACACAATCTCCTGCCATGTCTGGTGCATACTTGAACAACAACAGCAACAACAAATGAATGAATACTTATTACATGAAGTTAGTTTCAGGAACAATTTTTTTTATAAATAGGAAACAATGAGGCTTTCGTAAGGTAAAATAAGAGAACACTGTTTTGTAGGATTAGACTTTTAGTGCTTTGTCTATATTTTTTTCGAGCTCTAAAGAATCTGTGGAGAGGAACAGACAGAACCACAAAAATAAGATTTTTAAGGACATGCATCTTTCCCATCACAACATATGTCTGTGAGACCTGGACACTTAACAAAACAGCTGAGAAACACATAAATGCCTTTGAATGTAAATGCTACAGAAGAGTTCTTCAAATATCATGGACACAAAAAAGAACAAATATATCCATACCACAAGAACTTAATATTGAAGAAGGCTGGCTAGTAAAGAGGATTAAATAGAGAAAACTTAAATACTTTGGACACATTAAATGTCATGATAATCTAAAGAAGACCGTCTTGGAAGAGAACACAATGGGAAGAAGAGGGAGAGGAAGACCAAGGTGAAGATGGTTGCAAGACATCATTGATGGCTGACAAATAGATGCATCAGCAGCAGGGCATTTTGCTTACAACCGAGAGGCCTAAAGGAGTGCTGTTAGGGAGGCATGGTTCCGCAAGGGAAAGGCAAATGACTGACTCAATCCTACAAAGCTGTGTTCTCTTACTTTACTGTACGAAAGCTTTGTTGTTTCCTGTTTATAAAAAAAAATTGTGTCATACAGTGTGCTGTCCTCAGGTATTATCTTAATCCTTTTTTTTTGGGTGCTGCCCATCTGTCTTGGGAGGTTGGCCAGTTCACTCATACCTTTAGCCTTTGGCAGAACATATAGAAATAGTGTAAATGAAACATGAACTGTCTTAGATATCTTTCTTATACCATGCTGTGATAGAGCAGTAAAGTGAAACAACTAAAAAAAATGTCTACTTGCAAGTCAAACTAATCATTACTCTTCATCTTTTGACCCAAGTCTAAGTCATCTTCAAAGACAGAAGTTGGACCTGAGTCTGTCAGTTGACAGAAGTCTATAATTCTGATTTTCAAATACCTGCACATGTATAAGATCCTTCCTTCACCAGCAGGGCTAAGTGACCTAATATGCTTGACAAGAGCCAGTAGATTTTCAGGCTCAAGGTTAACTGCACACTTTAGATGAGTCATGTGTAATTCTCCATTAAATTGCTGTAGAGTAGTTACCAGTAAAAAAAAATTCAGTATGACAAGAGTACATACAGGAAATACAGTGTGGGAAACATAGTAAACCATTCAAGAGAATTGTGTTTAAATAAATTGGTAGTTTGTTTACATAATTTAACCAAGCAAAATAAAGTTATGGATACAAAAAAATACTCAAATTTATCTTCATATGATTAATTTCTGAAAATGTTTCAGATATTTAGGTTTGTGGATATGGTAGTGGGTGAGGCAGTGGATACGACTCGTAGCTGACTGCTTGCATCAGGGCTTACAAACCACAGTCAACCTAAACCTTATTCTATTTATTTATGGATATATCCAGAAATGGGATCAGTCTGAGTGATGGAACAGGGAATGCTGTGGTCTTCATGATAGTGGAGTCTGTTAAAGAAGCATTGCATCTCCCTTCTTTGTAGCTACATTCCCAGTTTGCAAAAATAGTTGCTGTAACTCATTCCTTATATGACACTATATGAGTGTTTCAACACCTCTGCTGCAGATGCAGCAAAGAACATCCTGTAGTAGTTTCTGGGAGACAGAAAAACAGCAAGTCCAGCTTCATGTGCTTCAGTTAAGTTATCAAGCTAAAGAAAATAAGTACCTGGCTCTTTCTGGAGCTGAGAAGGAAAGGCATGTCAAGGAAAAAAATGAGCAGTAACACTATGTCCCTAGATTCCTCTATACCACAATAAGGCTACATTATTTATTCATTGTGGATTGTCATTGTCAACACCAAAACACCTTACACAAAGATACACCAGAAAGTTTAGAGAAAGTTATTTAATGTAATGTAAGTGTCATTATTAGTAGCTAAAAATTTCCTCAAAGAATTATGCACCTTACATCTTACATCCTTTCTGTGCCATTAAATGTCACATAGGGCTCTAACTTCCTTTCTGGTATCACCATCCTATCTATGTAGCTGTCAAGGTATGGAAATTAATTGACTTCTTCAACAGTTGTCCCTTCTATGTGTATTTTTCCATTTTGATTAATGGGAAGTTTCATTATTTTTGTTTTTTCAAGTCCTATTTTGCTAGCAGGTGAAGACAGGATATCTGTTTTTTCTTGCATGGAATTCATTGTTACTGATAAGAAGAAGAAGAGGAAGTAGAAGACTTTTATAACACACTGCAAACAACAATAAACCAGGTACAGAAAAATGATATTGTATTAATAATTTGGGATTTTAATGCAAAGATTGGTACAGAAAAAGCAGAAGATGAAGAACATGTTGTAGGGAAATTTAGTATAGGGCATAGAAATGAGGCAAGAGACAATCTAATGGCATTTTGCATGGAAAATGAGCTAATGATCATTAACACACTTTTTAAACAACGCCCAAGAAGACTTTACACATGGACATCACCTGATGGGACAACCAAGAATCAAATAGATTACATTTTAGTGCAAAAAAGTTGGAGGTCAAGTATAACATCAGCAAAAACTTTACCAGGTGCTGATTGTGACACTGACCATGAGTTATTAATAGCAGACATGAAGATAAAGATAAAAAAAGACAGTTATGGGATAAAGATCACTCTGCTTTGATCTTACAAAAATACCAGAACAATGTGGTATAGAAATGAAGAACCATTTCGAAATCCTGATGGCTGTACAGGAGGAGATGACACCTGATGAACTGGCTATGCAGGCCAGAAATATCTTAATAACAACAGCTAAGGACATGGTTCCTGTAAAGAAAACACAAAAGAATGGATGGATTACAGCAGGCACACTAGAACTGATAAAACAATGTAGAGAAATGAAGACGCAACAGACAGTGACAAACAATAAGAGGAATATAAATCTTTAACAGAAGAAGTACAAAGAAACATAAGAAAAGACAAAAAACAATACATACAAGATTGTTGTGAAAGAATAGAAGAACATCAGAAGTGTAGAAGAGATAGTGAAATGTTTAAAGAAATGAAGACATTGATGAGAAATGTCACACCTAAGCTAAATGTAATTTGTGACAAGATGGGGAATACCTTGACAGAGACAGAGGAAATTCTAGAAATATGGAAGGAATATTGCAGAGGAATTTATGAAACAACCGACTGTGAAAGCAAAAATCTACAGTGTGAATTATTATTGGAGGAGAAAGAACCCGAAATGACAATAGAAGAAGTTTTATGGGCAATAAAGAATCTGAAAAATGGTAAATCACCAGGATGTGATGAGATAAAAGCTGAACTTATTAAAGCAGGACGAAAGGAATGTGCAACAATCTACCATGCCCTATGTAAAAAGATATTTGACCAAAAGAATGGAAAAGAACTGTATTCATACCACTGCCAAAAAAGGGTAACCTGAAATTATGCACAAACTACAGAACTGTTGCCCTGATTAGTCATGCCAGTAAAATTCTGTTAAAAATCATAATGAGTAGACTTCAAAAGAAAATAGAAGAAGAAGTCAATATGGTCCAAGCTGGTTTCAGGCAAGGAAGAGGATCAAGAGATCATATATTCAATATAAGATTAATAATAGAGAAATGCAGAGAGTTTAATGTGAATTTATATTTATCCTTTATAGACTACTCAAAGGCATTTGATTCTGTACAACACCAGAAACTTTGGGAAATAATGGGAAAAAATGGGATTTCCAACACATTTGATACAATTAACATCACTGCTGTATCTAGACCAACAAAGCAGCAGTAAGAATAAATGGTGAAACAACTTGGTCTGAAATAAAACAAGGGGTCTGTCAGGGGTGCATATTGTCAACCTACTTATTTAACTTGTATACTGAAAATATAATGAGGAGTGTTAGAGAAGATGTAGACAAAGAATATTATGATGCCATAACAATTGAAAGTTATGAAATACCAGAGATTAGATACGCTGATGACACAGTATTACTGTCCAGAATCCAAAAAGGAATGGAAAAACTAATTATGTCAGTCCGTAAGAACAGCGAAGAGCAAAACCTCTATCTTAATACAAAGAAAACTAAGTTGATGACAACTGACAAAACAAACAAGGCAAATGAAATATGTATCAATGATGAAATGGAAGAAGTGGAGAGCTTTGAATATCTTGGATCACTACTAACTAGTAATGGAGATACAATGAGGGAAATTAAAAGGAGAACATCTATCACTCTTCAGAAAGTAAAACAACTAAAGAATCTGTGGAGAGGAGCAGACAGAACCACAAAAATAAGATTTTTAAGGGCATGCATCTTTCCCATCACAACATATGCCTGTGAGACCTGGACACTTAACAAAACAGCTGAGAAACACATAAATGCCTTTGAATGTAAATGCTACAGAAGAGTTCTTCAAATATCATGGACACAAAAAAGAACAAATATATCTATACTACAAGAACATAATATTGAAGAAGGCTGGCTAGTAAAAAGGATAAAACAGAGAAAACTTAAATATTTTGGACACATTAAACGTCATGATAATCTACAGAAAACCGTCTTGGAATGGTACATAACGGGAAAAAGAAAGAGAGGAAGACCAAGGCGAAGATGGCTGCAAGACATCATTGATGATTTGCAAATGGATGCATCAGTAGCAGGCCATCTTGCTCACAACTGAGAGGAGTACAGGAGTGCTGTTTGGGAGGAAAAGTTCTGCAAGGGACATGGAAATGAATGAATGAATGAATGAATGAATGAATAATTGATAAGAGTTATGTCATTAGCAAAATCAAGATCTTCTAGTTGGGTCCCATGTACCCAACCAATGCCTGTTTTACCTGTATAACTTTTTTTTCATTATGAAGTTTATGGCAATTCTAAAAACCAAGGGAGATTGCATATATCCTTATTTTCACATCTGTTTCAATCTGGAACGATTCACTCATTCCTTCTTCTGCAGCTCTTTGCTGCTACATTTGACGTGATTATACCCACTCCTTCTTGGTATTTCCCATCACCTCTGCCTGAAGTTCAGCTGTTATCTCATCACATCCTGGTGATTTACCATTTTTCAGATTCTTTATTGCCCATAAAACTTCTTCTATTGTTGGTTCAGGTTCTTTCTCCTCCAATAATAATTCACATTGTTGATTTCTGCTTTCACAGTCAGTTGTTTCATACATTCCTCTGCAATATTCCTTACAAATTTCTAGAGTTTTCTCTGTCTCTGTCAAGGTATTCCCCATCTTGTCACAAATTACATTTAGCTTAGGTGTGACATTTCTCATCAATGTCTTCATTTCTTTAAACACTTCACTATCTCTTCTACACTTCTGATGTCCTTCTATTCTTTCACAACAATCTTCTATGTATTGTTTTTTGTCTTTTCTTATGTTTCTTTGTACATATTTTGTTAAAGATTTATATTCCTGTCTGTTGTTGTTTGTCACTTTCCATTGTGTCTTTATTTCTCTACATTGTTTTATCAGTTTTAGTGTACCTGCTGTAATCCATCCATTCTTTTGTGTTTTCTTTACTGGAACCATGTCTTTAGCTGTTGTTATTAAGATATCTCTGGCCTGCATAGCCAATTCATCTAGTGTCATCTCCTACTGTACAGCCATCAGGATTATGAAATGGTTCTTCACTTCTATACCATATTGTTCTGTTATTTCTGTAAGATCAAAGCAGAGTGATCAAAAATCTCATAACTGTCTTTTTTATCTTTATCTTCATGTCTGCTATTAATAACTCATGGTCCGTCTCACAATCAGCACCTGGTAAAGTTTTTGCTGATGTTATACTTGATCTCTACTTTCTTTGCACTAAAATGTAATCTATTTGATTCTTGGTTTTCTCATCAGATGATGTCCATGTGTAAAGTCTTCTTGGACATTGTTTAAAAAGTGTGTTAATGATCATTAGCTCATTTTCCATGCAAAACACCATTATATTGTCATCTACAGTTCCTTTCCCTGCTTCTGGCCATCACATTTCACTGATGCTCAATACATCTAGGTGGTATCTATCAATTTGATATTTAAGACATTGATCTTACATTCCAGAATCCAATCTTTGTCACATATTATGGACCAATGAATGCATTCTTTTGATCTTTGTTTGAGTATATTTAATAGTATACATGTACAATCATTTTTAATTCTGTGGTGGTTACCTTATTTCTGGTGAACTTCAAAACCCTGGGACAATCTGGAATTATCATTTTTGTTTGTGTTCTTATTATTCATTATTAATCATTGACAGAAATAAGTAAAATATTTTTCCCCTGTTTCCTTCCCAAATCAAGAGATGCTGTTTGAGATTAACCTCATTGGTTAATCTGTATTTTTAAATCCATAAAAAAACACAAGTTTGTAAATAACTTTTTCTCCTGCAGTTGCAAATAAAGGAACAAGGAAGAAAAGGTCCCTTCTAAATGGAAAAAAAGTTCAATTTTGCTTCCAAACCCTGCTTATTCTTCTCTCATTGCAGTATCCACTATATCTTTAATTCTACTCAGAATGACTTTCCAAAATAGTTTTGACACAACTGATAGTAAGGTCATTCTTTTTCAATTATTGCAGTCTCTAAGGTTGCTTTTTTTTTTTTTTTTTGTATTTTAACGATTTTATTTTTTTCCATATAGAAGGGACCTTTTCTACTTTCCAAACATTTTCTATGCATCTGTACCTCTCTAAATGATGACTGTTTTGCTATCCTGCTAGTATCTGCTGTTACAGTTAATTTTTGCTGCTCCCAGAGCTCGCTGGTTATAGGTGGTTCTATTGTGACATCAAAGTGTGCAAATGAACCTGCGCTACTCTCACCTGATGGCAAGTAATCTCCAATTGTCTGGGAAAAAAAATTGAAATTTAGCATGTGATACTAATGATTTTCTTAAGGCAGTCACTAAAGCAACCAGAAATTTGTAATATTTATTCTAACATGTGGAGCCTTCATCTTAACATAGAGATTAGTATCTCTCTCTCTCTCTCTGAACCTTAAATGCCCAGGGCACATGGGGCTTCCGCAAGGGTTTTCCACAAATGCCTGTCCTTCGCCTTTTTTTTCTGCTCTTGCCCAGGTGAGCCCTCTATTGCTCAACATCCTTTCTGTTGTTCTTCTCCATGTCTCTTTTGGTCTACCCTTACTTCTGTTCCCCTGTGGTGTCCATCTTAGTGCTATTTTTGGTAGTGAGTTGTCAGTCATTCGGAGCACATGTCCCAACCATCGCCAGCGTCTTTCCTCAATAATTGTTGTCAGTGGCTTCATCTGCAGTAACTAAAGCAATCAGAAATTTGTAATATTTATTCTAACATGTGGAGCCTTCATCTTAACATAGAGATTAGTATAATACAACTTATTTCTGTACCAAAGGTAACTGCAAAATACTCATGTAAGGCTAAATGGTAAATAGTGAAATGAAAAACTTGGTGCATCACACATGGGCCATGAGGGTTTTCCTTGTTTATAAACTGGATCTAGAGGCCTTCAGAAGGGCCCATGGTGAATGAAAACAGACAGGTAAGGAGAATGAGAAATAAGTTTTATCCCAGCTTACAAGATTTCTCTAAGTGGTTCTGACTGTAAATGAAAAAATGTAAATGTCTTTTTGCTTTCTTTTTTTTTTTCAGCCTTGAGGAAAGCTTTGATAAAACAAATGATCTTATATATTAAAACTGGATAATCTTACTTTATCTGTCTCTTTGGTGTCAGCCTCAAAAGCCACAATCAAGGACACCCTATTCTGAGTAACAAGTCGCCAGAAGTCTGTAACAGTTGATGGGAGGGGTAACTGTGTCAAAATTTGCTGATTCTGTTTGGAGAAGCTCTGTAAAGATTTAAACAGATTAAATCCTTTAGAAAAAATATCTCAAGCACTAATGGTCTATATGTTTGAGAATAAAAGGTAAAAGAGTCTTGTCACAACATTATTTACATTATACTAAATGCTTCAAAAGACATGAGCCTTGCTTTACCCAAGACATTTTATAATCTGGTTATACCAGTTCCACTGTTTTTTATGACATACTATTTATCCAAATAATCCAGCCTCATTTATTTTTTTCTAAACACACTAAAAATTATGAAATATATTCACTAGTCACAGATATGTAATCCTTTGCTGGTTATAATAGGTAAGGTTAGGATCATCAAATTTACATTCTGGAAAACTCAACACCCTAACTTTCTCCTCAACATATTTCCTCAGGGTACATCAACTAATAAACCATTTCTGTGTTGATTGCAGTTCTGTTTGAGACTTTTACATGATTTTTTATTTTACATCTACCATCTTCACATTTTATTTCTGAGATCTTTCTTTCTTTTACTCTCCACATACAATGTGTATCAAAATCTTTTTTTAAGCATTCAAGAGACATTATTTTCAAGATTTATGAAATGCTGCTTCCAAAGATGTATTTATATTTCAGGAATGACACTTATATCACATTCAGTAAGTAATGAAAAGGTGACTGCTACATACACTTCAGAACTAAATTACACAATCTTAAAATTCACTAGAACTGTTAAAATCATTATAATTCATGCATTCATTCTTCTATGTTTTAAAAGCTGTACTGCTTTATTACCGGAACAAACACAGCATTGATGTAATCCTCCATCCCATCATCTTCACACTGCAGGACAACCCTGTAGAATTCCCCTGTTTTGGAAAGAAGAAACTGCAACATCAGAAACTATGGCAATCTTCACTACCAAGAAAGATTCTCATTCTCTCCTTCTCTCCCAGTTTCTCAATTTTCCCAGGTATAAATTTTCAGACATTTGTTTAAAACTTGTACGAAGGGTCATTAAAATATTAGTGACTATATGATAAATCTAAAATGACATCACATGACTTGCAGCTTGGTACAGTGCTGTATGATGATGATGACTTATCAAAATTTGGTCAAGTATATATATTACATGTCATGCCAGATGGTACTGGTGATCATATCTCTCCATCTTCTGCAGTCCTTGGTTTTTCTGATCACTTCACATGCTCCTCTTTTTCCATATCACTTGGTCAGTCAACTGAAATATTTTTCTCTTGGCCTCCCTCTTCTTCTTTTTCTGTTCAATTTTCCAGCCATTGCTAAATTCTCTAATTTTTGTCTTCCCATGACATGTCCAATAAATTTTCTTCATCTTTTCTCTTACAATTTTAATCAGTTTTCATTGTCCTGAAGAATCTTTTCTCTTACAATTTTAATCAGTTTTCATTGTCCTGAAGAATCTTTTCTCTTACAATTTTAATCAGTTTTCATTGTCCTGAAGCATCTTTTCTCTTACAATTTTAATCAGTTTTCATTGTCCTGAAGCAAATTTTAGGACCCCTTCATTTGTTTTTCTGTTTGTCAAGGGCATTTGTTTGATCCTTCTTCAAAACCACAGCTCTGTTGCTTCCAATCTCTTTGTCACCTTTGTGTTAACTGTCAAATTTTCACAATCATACAGCAATACTGGTTCTATATAGCACTCATCATCATCATCATCATCATGTGCCGTGCTGACTGGCGTTGGCTATTATGCTTCTCCAGAGTACACGATCCTTCATGCAGGCCATCAGTTCAGTTGGTGATCTCCTCTCACACCATCCCGTCAGACTTTCCAAAATAGTTTTGACACAACTGATTGTAAGGTCATTCCTTTTCAATTATTGCAGCCTCTAAGGTTGCCTTTTTTTTGGTTATTTTAACAATTTCTTTTTTTCCATTTAGAAGGGACCTTTTCTTCTTTCCAAACATTTTCTATGCATTTGTACCTCTTTAAATGATGACTGTTTTGCTATCCTGCTAGTATCTGCTGTTACAGTTAATTTTTGCTGCTCCCAGAGCTTGGTGGTTATAGGTGGTTCTGGTGTGACATCAAAATGTGCAAATGAACCTGCACTATTCTCACCTGATGGCAAATAATCTCCAATTGTCTGGGAAAAAAAAATTGAAATTTAGCATGTGATACTAATGATTTTCTTAAGGCATTCACTAAAGCAACCAGAAATGTGTAATATTTATTCTAACATATAGAGCCTTCATCTTAACATAAAGATTAGTATAATACAACTTATTTCTGTACCAAAGGTAACTGCAAAATACTCATGTAAGGCTAAATGGTAAATAGTGAAATGAAAAACTTGGTGCATCACACATGGGCCAGGAGGGTTTTCCTTCTTTATAAACTGGATCTAGAGGGCTTCAGAAGGGCCCATGCTAAATGAAAACAGACAGGAAGGGAGAATGAGAAATAAGTTTTATCCCAGCTTACAAGATTTCTCTAAGTGGTGCTGACTGTAAATGAACAAATGTAAATGTCTTTTTGCTTTCTTTTTTTCAGCCTCGAGGAAAGCTTTGATAAAACAAATGATCTTATATATTAAAACTAGATAATCTTACGTTATCTGTCTCTTTGTTGTCGACCTGAAAAGCCACGATCAAGGACACCCTATTCTGAGTAACAAGTCGCCAGAAGTCTGTAACAGTTGATGGGAGGGGTAACTGTGTCAAAATTTGCTGATTCTGTTTGGAGAAGCTCTGTAAAGATTTAAACAGATTAAATCCTTTAGCAAAAATATCTCAAGCATTTATGGTTTATATGTTTGAGAATAAAAGGTAAAAGAGTCTTGTCACAACATTATTTACATTATACTAAATGCTTAAAAGACACGAGCCTTGCTTTACCCAAGACATTTTGTAATCTGGTTATACCAGTTCCACTGTTTTTTATGACATACTATTTATCCAAATAATCCAGCCTCATTTATTTTTTCTAAACACACTAAAAATTATAAAATATAATCATTCTCAGATATGTAATCCTCTGCTGGTTATAATAGGTAAGGTTAGGATCATCAAATTTACATTCTGGAAAACTCAACACCCTAACTTTCTCCTCAACATATTTCCTCAGGGTACATCAACTAATAAACCAGTTATGTGTTGATATGCAGTTCTGCTTGAGACTTTTACATGATTTTTTATTTTACATCTACCATCTTCACATTTTATTTCTGAGATCTTTCTTTCTTTTACTCTCCACATACAATGTGTATCAAAATCTTTTTTTAACGATTCAAGAGACATTATTTTCAAGATTTATGAAATGCTGCTTCCAAAGATGTATTTATATTTCAGGAATGACACTTATATCACATTCAGTAAGTACTGAAAAGGTGACTGCTACATACACTTCAGAACTAAATTATACAATCTTAAAATTCACTCATTCATTCATTTGCATGTCCCTTGCGGAACTTTGCCTCCCAAACAGCACTCCTGTAGGCCTCTCGGTTGTGAGCAAGATGGCCTGCTGCTGTTGCATCCATTTCCAGATCATCAACGATGTCTTGCAGCCATCTTCGTCTTGGTCTTCCTCTTTTTCTTTTTCCCATTATGTATCCTTCCAATACGGTCTTCTCTAAATTCACTAGTACTGTTAAAATCATTATAATTCATGCATTCATTCTTCTATGTTTTAAAAGCTGTACTGCTTTATTACCGGAACAAACACAGCATTGATGTAATCCTCCATCCCATCATCTTCACACTGCAGGACAACCCTGTAGAATTCCCCTGTTTTGAAAAGAAGAAACTGCAACATCAGAAACTATGGTAATCTTCACTACCAAGAAAGATTCTCATTCTCTCCTTCTCTCCCAGTTTCTCAATTTTCCCAGGTATAAGTTTTCAGACATTTGTTTAAAACTTGTACGAAGTGTCATTAAAATATTAGTGATTATATGATAAATCTAAAATGACATCACATGACTTGCAACTTGGTACAGTGCTATATGATGATGATGACTTATCAAAATTTGGTCAAGTATATATATTACATGTCATGCCAGATGGCACTGGTGATCATATCTCTCCATCTTCTGCAGTCCTTGGTTTTTCTGATCACTTCACATGCTCCTCTTTTTCCATACCACTTCATCAGTCAACTGAAATATTTTTCTCTTGGCCTCCCTCTTCTTCTTTTTCTCTTGAATTTTCCAGCCGTTGCCAAGAAATTTTCTTCATCTTTTCTCTTATGATTTTAATCAGTTTTCATTGTCCTGAAGCAAATTTTAGGACCCCTTCATTTGTTTTTCTGTTTGTCCAGGGCATTTGTTTGATCCTTCTTCAAAACCACAGCTCTGTTGCTTTCAATCTCTTTGTCACCTTTGTGTTAACTGTCAAATTTTCACAATCATATAGCAATATTGGTTCTATATGGCACTGCAATGCTCTTTTTCTCACTTTTAGGGACATTTCCTCAATGTTATAAAAAACCCACTTTTGCCTTATCTACTTGTGATTTTACTTTATTTGTGCACTTGCCATCAGCTGTTACTATTGTTTTGAGGTAAATAAATTTATTTACTTGCACTTTGATATATTTACTTTTTTTTATACTTTTTTTATATGAGCATTGTTTCTGTTTTGTAATCTTGTTCCCTAGTTTCTGCAAACAGCTTTCACTTTCTGCTGTTAGAACAGTGTTATCTGCATATCTCAGGCTGTTTATGATCTCCCATTTTTATTGTTTTCCAACTTTTACAGGCTAACTGTGATGGCAACCACTGTAAAACTGGTACAAGTAGAGCAGACAGAGGAGTATGATGCAGTTTTACAAAAACAGAGAAAGGAAGGGAGGAAGAAAAGTGAGCACTAAGGAGAAGGAACAATGAAATGGTTATGAAAGACAACAATGAAATGGTTATGAAAGACAACAATGAAATGGTTATGAAAGACAACAATGAAATGGTTAGGAAAGACAACAATGAAATGGTTATGAAAGACAACAAGAACAACCCAAGATTTCAGCAAAATTACCTTTATCACAGACAACAAAAAATACAAACAGATAAAAACATGCAAAGAGAAGAATTTGTGATCCACTCCCCATGAGGAAACTGAGCAGAATAAGGCTGTTGCAGGCAGAAGAGGAAATATGAGAAGTTATAGAGGCGGCCAACCATGAAATACAGTCAGCTAGAGACTACAGCAGCAGGAAGAAAACAAAAACTCTAGAGAAGAGTAGGGCAACAGCAATGTTGACTTTTGCTCTCACAAAACTGATGAGAAAATCTATTAGAGAATGTGAAAAAGGATTTGGGAAATTAACAAGAAGAGGTATAAGGAAGTAATTATAGCTGAACCAAGGAAAGAATTATTCAAAGTTAAACTGAGAATTTGGACCAGCCAGGTGTAAACATCCAGCCTGAAAGATAAGACTTTATGAACATGCTCATCAGAAGAACAAAAACTGACAACAGTGACTGAAATGTCACATTTGCCCTTGTGGTCCATTTGAAACGAACCTGGCTAGTTTCAATAACAAAGAGCAAGTACTGCACATGCGGTGACTGCAGCATCTGCCTTTTGAAAAGGATGTGTTGGCCCTTTAGCTGGGTAGCATTTTCCAAGTCCATGGTAACCATTTACAAGACTTCACTTGCATCAGTCAGTCAGTCAGTCAGTCATTTGCATGTCCCTTGTCGAACTTTGCCTCCCTAACAGTTCTTCTGTAGGCCTCTCACTTCACTTGCATCAGTCAGTCAGTCATTTGCATGTCCCTTGCCGAACTTTGCCTCCCTAACAGCTCTCATGTAGGCCTCTCACTTCACTTGCATATCCTGTAATAATATGTTCACATAAGTTATGATGTGCAATATGATGTATACTAGAGAGACCATCTTACATTTAGGAGATTGATTCTGCCAACTTCTCAATGACATCTCCAACAAGGTGCACAGAGCTGTCCTTCTGTCTTATAATGAAGATGAAAAAAAATACAGAAGACATAAAAAAACAATACAAATAAAAAAGAGTAAAATGAGGCATGACTGCATATACCAGGCAAAGTATGACTTTGAAAGAAATTATTTCCTTTATGAATGCTCTGATGCTGTAATTATATCAAGAAACTGGTATTACTCACTTGGCAAAATGTTGCTGAGTCTGTTTTTGTACTTATTGGCCATTCTGTAACTGTTCTCATACACATGGTAAATGGGTTCTTCAGACTGGGTTTCATTTCTTTCAGTTAGGTCTTCATTACAAACATTGCAAATGGCCTGAGAATACAAGATACTAGAAAACAGATGGTGCCAACATAGGCTTCATCATCAAATGCCCCAAAGTACTTAAGAACAGTGTTTAATAATTAAAAAATGAGTGATTTTTTTTCAAATATCATTTATTATTGTATATGTCTGATTATTTTGTATGGATGTCCTGATGTATGAAATTTATTAGTATTGCAAGTTTTGTGATTCATTTTAACATAAATGTGTAATGATTTATTATTCATAACTGCTTGTTTTGATCAATATTTATCATTATTTATTAGTGATTGTTACTGCATTTTCTAAATGCATAACTGAACAGAGGGCCTTCCATGACAGCTTGAGAGCAAGGAGGTGGAGCTGTTCATGATGCATCAATAAGACATTTTATTTGCCTGAACAATTGGTAAAAATATACACTCACTTTGAACTCATTCTCAATGTTTGTGTGTCCAGACTCTGACATCATTGATAGTGTCTTGATTCTGTAGGAGATATCACGTGAAGTGACTGTAGTGCCCATACAGAGCATGGCTACCTGAGCAGCTCTATGCAAGAACTCATACTGCCCCTGGAAAATGTTAAGAAACAATTGATGAACTTCAATTTATCAGCCTAGGAGAAACAAAAGCTACTGAGAATTGGTTGTGTTGTAACAGTTTTGTGTGAACAAGATGTTAACCCACATGCGTTATTGTAATAACACCCATGAACCATTGTCTGATTTTGTTTGCTGTTAAGTTATGCCCCTTTAAGCAAGAATCTCAGGTAGCTTGTGCTAATGACTAGCATGTGAATATCAGAGAGTAAAGAGCAAGGACTGGTTGTATGAGATAAAAGAAAAAAAGAAAAAATTATCTGAACACTTCTACTGAGCACATGTGAGGTTTTCATTTTGTTTCCAGCATGAAGAGTTATTGTAGGATGAAAGTTATTTTCATCTGATGAGAACTTCAACACTTTGGTTGAATTCTGTGATCTGTGCTTGTTATCCTGTCAAGATTTGTATGTCTGAGTATGAGTCAAGTAATGGAGTTGCTACATGTTTAGCACGCCTAGCACATATCGCCTCATCACCATTATCATGTGGTTGCATCCAATAAGCATTTATGTTTGTCCAGAACTGAGCCAGTTGCTTACATCAACATACATATGTTGTATTTGTAGAAGTGAGGACCTGGACCTAGATGATGTTTATCAATTAAAGACTTTGTTGTTGCTGTTGTTTGTGTTGCTGTGTTGTCATGAAGATGAAAACCATCTCATCCATCCCATACAAGAAAAAATGGACACTGCTAAATAAAGAGAGAAATAAATTCTACTGAGAACTGGTTGTATGTTCTTAAATAAAAACTAATAACCAAAAATGACTCTGCATATTATTAATACTGCAGCACAACATAAACTCACAGCAGTCTGGACCATGTTAATCCTATCCCGTCTAAGCTGTTTCACAGTCATGAAGAAATCCAAGTGACCTGCGTCCTCTGCTTGTCTCATGATGTTTCGTAAAGCAATAAAGGTCCCTGTTCTCCCAACGCCAGCACTGCAAGGACACCATGATGTAACAAGTAGAACTTTTTAACTGCTTCCTGAACAACTGTACTACAGTGTCACCTGCTTCACCAATCATTCAAAACCACTCATGTGTTTGTCAAACTTACGTATATCTATGTATGTACCTTTAGCTTTCTTGAACATTTTTACCCTGCAAAATCTTTGGAATAAGTGTTCAGATCTCAACAGTAAACTTATAACAAAAAGTATTCTATTTACTGCTCATAAAACCTTAGCATGGTTACTAGGTTGAAAATATTTTAATCTAAAAATAACTGTCAGTTCTCTTTCAAGAAGGATTTGATCTTATTAGATCTTGATACGCGTAACTTCATTGTACCTTTAGCAATCACATTCATTCTCCATAACATGTGTGTATTCAGTTATAAAGTGTAGTACAAATTTTGACTGAACATCCACAGATTATTTGCACAGTAAGAAAAAGTGTTGTTCATAATAAATATCTTGTCACACTCTTCACTTAATTCTTAATGTAAACAATTTCTATTTTCAACAAAAGCATTTGGAGTTTGCTACTTTCATCGAAATATGGTACAAAAATGGGCAAAATTTATTCAGTCAGGAAGCACTTGTTGTGCTGTAAATGTATTGTTTTGCGAATATGTAATAGCCGTCTTTACTATTCTACTATGTCACCTCCTAGTTAATTCCTAAACTTGTTAAAGGTAAAACAATATATCAAAATTGCAACAGCATAAACTGCACTTCTTAACATTATTTTTTCATCTCCAATCATTCATTCATTCATTCATTTGCATGTCCTTTGTGGAACTTTGCCTCCCAAACAGCACTCCTGTAGGCCTCTTGGTTGTAAGCAAGATGGCCTGCTACTGATGCATCCATTTGCAGATCATCAACGATGTCTTGCAGCCATCTTCACCTTGGTCTTCCTCTCTTTCTTTTTCCCATTATGTACCCTTCCAAGACTGTCTTTTCTAGATTATCATGTCGTTTAATGTATTTAAAATATCTAAGTTTTCTTTGTTTAATCCTCTTTACTAGCCAGCCTTCTTCAATATTAAGTTCGTGTAGTATGTATACATTTTTTCTCTTTTTTTTTTGTGTCCCTGATACTTGAAAGACTCTTCTGTAACATTTACATTCAAAGGCATTTATATGTTTCTCAACTGTTTTGTTAACTTCCAGGTCTCACAGGCATATGTTGCAACGGGAAAGATGCATGCCCTTAAAAATCTTATTTTTGTAGTTCTGTCTGTTCATCTCCACAGATTCTTTAGTTGTTTTACTTTCTGAAGAGCGTTAGATGTCCTCCTTTTAATTTCCTTCATCATATCTTCATTATTAGTTAGCAATGATCCAAGATATTAAAAACTCTCCACTTCTTCCAGTTTTTCCTCATTGATACATATATCAGCTGTCTTGTTTGTTTTGTCAGTTGTCATCAATTTAGTTTTCTCCACATTAGCTTTTACAATAATTCACTTTATATTCAGTGTTTTAAATTGTTTCCTCATCATTCAAGTTATTTTCTATCAATTCTTTATAATAAAGATTTTTTTTAATGTAGCCTCTTATGCTTGGTTAAGCTTTCATGACTCACTGCCTTTTTTAGTACTCACTTACTATTATACATTTACACTGAAATGTTGTAATTGTGAATTCTTCATAGACTGTTTTACAATTAAAGTATAATATAAAATAAGTGCATTGCAAAACATAAGAGTGTTAACAGAAATTATAATAGCTTTTAATAAAAATCAATTTCTGAGTTACCTGGAAATAAAAACTACATAAATTATACTCACTGTGTTGTTTCACTTCACGTATTAATTTTAACTCTATTAGTTATTCAAAACTTCAAAGTCCTGTGTCCCCCCCCCCCAAGTAAACTATCAATGGCATTTTACACTTATTAAATTATCTACACTTAAGACTGAGTTTATATTACATTTATGATGTTGTTACCATCAGATTTATACATTTTACAGACTTATATATCTGTTGTAAAAATAGATTAGCAAATAAACGTTCATTGATAAAATCAGCATTTACCTGCAGTGAACAACTACAGGTTTGTCAGTCTTGTCAGCTGCCACTCTCTGCTCAAAATCTACCAAACCCCAAGGAGCTGTTGGAACATCTTTGTCAGGCCATGAGGTGAAGTGAAAATGCTTCAAGCTCTGCACTTCCTCCCCTTTCTTTTAAGGACACAACAATGACATATTTTAACAAAAACTTGCTCTGGCATTTTGTTACAATAATTATAAAATGAATATTCTCTCTCCCATTCTCTGATTCACTTGATGCTAAAATCAGATCTCTTGATAGACAAGCAGTCCTTCCTTTCTTTCACATTTACTTATTTTGTTTTGTTGTATTTTCCACAGGAAGATTTGATGAAATACTGGTTGCTGTGCTGCATTAACATGTTTTTGTTTTCTTTTTTTTACTTGTCTAATCTTCTAGTCTTTTGTATAACTGAACCATCAATTATTTCTACAATAGTAATGTGGTTTACTTTAATACCTACTTTTGATTTGAATATTGTACATGCTTTTACAAGTCTGTGCTTTCAACACAAAATTGAACTGGATATACCATTTAACTTTTTATTTTTAATCTTGTCATGAATACGGTGTTAGGCCCATATTTTCCATGACCTGTGTGATGAGTTCATTATCACGCCTGGCCACTTTACCTTCCCAGATTTCTCTGGTACCCATTTTTAGAGGCTGGGTGAACCCTGGGGTCTTTTATTTTGTGTACTAGAAAAAATCCCACTGCTGGAACTGAACCTGATACTACCGGATTAGTAAACTGAACACCTAACCACTCAGACTAACCAGACCGCTTTTACAAATTATGTAGTAAATGATAAACATCATTTAATATAATAGAGTATCTCTCTTCAAAAGAAAAGGTAAAAAAATACTAGTCAAACTACAATGACAATACAAGAGAAGCATGAAAAAAACCAAAGAAAATATCTCTGGTTGAAACTAAAGCATACAGCAGCAATAGAAAAGACTGGTAATTGAAAAACACAATATTGTTTCAACTGTAAATTTGCTTTTGTCAAATATGACCATCTTAAGTTTATTTAATAAGCTTTCATAATTCAGTAAATGAGAAGTAATAAAGAATTTTTTAAATGAGAAGAAATTTTTTTTAAAATTTCAGTATATAAATAATGAGTCAAAAACACAATTTATTAAAAATAAATACTGACAAAAAATTTCAAACTGTAGAATAAATACTCTAGAACTGCAGAATAAACTATAAATACTCAGTGTTCTTATATATATAATGAATCAATAATGAATAAAGAAACATAGTGAGATACCACAAACCTTAGATAGCTGTAGTCTCCTTATTGTGCAGTCAGCAAATACTTGAGTAGTTGCCAGTTTGACTGTTATCTCACCAACTTTTATCTCATCATCCTCTGGCCAGTAACGTTCACATTTTTCCTGGCATTGTATTAAACAGGTGCTATCATAAATAACATCTAACCAACAATGAAACCGAAAAATTAAACAAGTGCAATGAAGTAAAATCATTACTGTTTCACTAGACCACACTGTAGGAAAAAACACCAGGAAAGTTGAAGCAAAGGATAAACAATGTGGGAGACTAAAACCATAAAACATTACTGAATGGCGGCAAACAGTGAGGCTATGAATACGTCAGAAATGCAAAATAAATCTGTCATGTTAAACACATAAACTAATTTATTACTGCAAAGAAATCAATAATTAAAATGAATTTCAGAGTCCTGTTCATCATGACAAGACTCTTCTATCAGGCAGTTATTACATTCCTTTATTTCAAGGGGTCCGTCAGGGGTGCATATTGTCACCCTACTTATTTAACTTGTATACTGAAAATATAATGAGGAATATTAGAGAAGATGTAGACAAAGAATATTACGATGCCATAACAATTGGAGGTTATGAAATACCAGAGATTAGATATGCTGATGACAAAGTGTTACTGTCCACAATACAAAAAGGAATGGAAAAACTAATTATGTCAGTCCATAAGAACAGCGAAGAGCAAAACCTCTATCTTAATGCAAAGAAAACTAAATTGATGACAACTGACAAAACAAACAAGGCAGCTGAAATATATATAAATGAGGAAAAATTGGAAGAAGTGGAGACTTTTGAATATCTTGGATCACTACTAACTAATGGTTCTAAGGACTGCAAACGCGCCACAAACAGCCTCTGGCAGTCAAGTCCAGCTCCTGGCCTTCCCGTGGCAGAACTGTTTTAAACTGACAGGAGAAGGGGCGAGGGCGAATATCTGGCGCCTGAAAACCAGTTACTTAGGGTAGATGAGTGTCACGTTTGGTAGCTCATCTGCCGCTGTTGGCGAGATCTTCAGCTGCCGTGCGTGGAGCGGTGCTCTTCCCGGCCAATGAAGAAATTTGCAGATGAGGTTGCTGCGCAGCATCACTGCGGAAAAGGTGGTTGAAAGAATAAAGCGAAGCAAACAGTCAAATCACGGCACCTCTGGTCTGGAGGTCAGCCACGTCCTGAGTGCAGTCATATCGGGTGAAATGCATGAACCAGCTTGTCCCAGAGGTTAAGTCACTGCTGGCTTAACTTTTCAAATGCCGCGCGTGGAGTGAAGCTCCTCCCGGTTAAGGAAGTAAATGCGGAAATAAAGGTTGCTGTGCGGCGCCGATGGGAAAAGGAGGTGAAAGTGAAGTTTAAACTGGTATGTCCAGTAGTATCGCTACGAGAACTATACCACGGCACCTCTGCTCTAGAGGCCGCCTACGTCCGAAATACACCTACACTGGTGAAATATGCCTAAACCGGCACACACCAGGGGTCGAACTCGATGGCTAGACATGTCATGCCACCTCCGCTCTAGAGGTCGGTAACGCCTGATAACCACCCATACTGGTGAATTTTGCCTAAACCAGCTCATACCAGGGGTGAATCTTGAAGGCTATGAATGTCACAGTACCTCTGCCCTAGAGGTCCGTCCCGTCCCAAACACGCCCATACTGGGATAATGCCTAAACCAGCTCAACCCAGGGGTAGAAGTCACTAGTGGCGAGGATTCATCCTCCTGGACAAAAGCTCCATCCTGGGCACAACTAGGAAGGGTAGCGGCCACGACTGCAAAATGCTGAAGTCGGAGACACTGGACCAGGGAAGTCTAGATAGGCAACCACCTCTCACCCGGCGGGGATGTCTGCGTATCCTAATCACGCTGAGGTTTTCCGGTGAGAAAGTCCAACCCTGGACTGGATGGGCGACCACCTCTCACCCGGCGGTGATACACGGGTATCTCAAAACACGTCGAGGTTTTCCGGTGAGAAAGTCCAACTCTGACCTGGGTGGGTTAACGCCTCTCACCCAGCGGGGATGCACTGATATTCCAAACACGTCGAGGTCTTCCGGTGAGAAAGTCTAGACCAAACTGGTGCAATGAAAAAACCACGGTGTCACGCAATCCCGCTTCTGAGACCCACCAAGAATACAGGCTAAAGCACTGTGATACTCTGAACCCCTTGTGGTCCTTTCGTGGAACTCGTGTGGTCTATTTTGGACCACACAGGGGACCACGGGACCTAACGAGGACCACATGCGTGAATTCAGTAGGTTCACAGTGCGGTTTTTGGTGGTAGAAGTGAACGAAGAAGAAGAAGAAGAAGACTACTAACTAATAATGGAGGTACAATGAAGGAAATTAAAATGAGGACATCTATCACTCTTTAGAAAGTAAAACAAATAAAGAATCTGTGGAGAGGAGTAGACAGAACTACAAAAATAAGATTTTTAAGGGCATGCATCTTTTCCATCACAACATACGACTTCTATCACCAACTACAACAAATCATCAACAAAGTCCCTAAACACGACATCCTAATTGCTATGGGGGACTTCAATGCTAAGGTAGGGAAGGATAATACCGACGTTGAAAAAGTGATGGGGAAAGAAGGAATTGCCATGGTTAATCAGAATGGAGAAAGATTAATTGAAATATGTCTAACAGAGGGCATGGTCATTGGAGGCACAATATTCCCACACAAAGAGATACATAAAACAACGTGGATATCTCCAGATGATAGAACTAGAAACCAGATAGACCATTTTTGTATTAGAAAGCAATACAGAACATCTCTCATGGATGTAAGGGCTTATAGGGGTGCAGATGTCAACAGTGATCACAACCTGTGCATAGGGAAAATAAAACTAAAATTGAAAAGTCAACACAAGAAATCAGTACACAGAAAGATAAACATCCACAGCCTACAAGAAGAAAATACTAACATTAATTTCAATCAGGAACTTGCCAATCATTCCAAAACACCCAGTGAAGTTGAGGAGATAGGTATAGATGAGTTATGGAATTCGTACAGCACAGCCATAATCACAGCAGCAAAAGTAAGCGCTGGATTGGAAAAACCAAATAGAAAAGCATGGATATCAGATAAAACATGGAAGTATATACATGAAAGACGAGCAGCCAAATTAAACATGTTGAATGCAAAAGCAGATCATGAAAGAGATTCGTCAAAAGCAAAATACAAAGACATAGACAGGAAAGTAAAAAGTTCAGCTAGAAGGGATAAAAGAGAATACATAGACAATATGGCGAAAGAGGCAGAAAAAGCAGCAAAAACAGGAGACAGCAAAACTTTATATAACATACAAAAGAGGCTAACAGGTACTATTACATCTAAAGAAAGACCAATCCTTAGCAAAACTGGAACACTATTAACATCAAATAAAGACCAAAAGCAAAGATGGGCTGAACACTTCCAAGAAATACTCAATCGACCACACCCAAAAGAATTGTTAAACCTTGAAACTGACTTACCAGCCCCACAACTAAATGTCAATCTAGATGAAATTAAATTGCATGAAATTGAAGCAGCAGTGAATTTAATGGCTAACAACAAAGCTGCAGGTGAAGATGAAATAACAGCCGAGATGCTAAAAGCTATCAATAGTGACAACATGAGACAACTACAGAGAATGTTTAACAAGATTTGGAAAGAAGAAAAGGTCCCTTCTAATTGGAAGAAGGGAATCATTGTTAAAATACCAAAAAAGGGCAACCTTAGTGACTGTAACAACTGGAGAGGAGTAACCTTAATATCAGTTGTGTCAAAAGTATTTTGCAAGGTCATTTTGAATAGACTCAAAGATATAGTGGATACTGCAATGAGAGAAGAACAAGCAGGATTTCGAAAAGGGAGAAGCTGTCTCGACCAGATCTTTACTCTCAGAATAATACTTGAAGAACATATTGAAAAGCAAAAACCATTAATACTGAATTTCATAGATTTTAAGAAGGCATTTGATAGCATACACAGAGATTCATTATGGAGAATTTTATGTCTATATGGAATACCATCTAAAATTGTCAACATCATTAAGGACTTATACAATGGATATGGTTGTGCAGTCAAGACAGAAGAAGGGATGAGTGAATGGTTCCAGATTGAAACAGGCGTGAAACAAGGATGTATACTGTCTCCTTTACTTTTTGGGATTACAATAGACTTCATAATGACAAAATGCTGCACAGGTAACACAGGTATTGACTGGGTACATGGGACCCAACTAGAAGATCTTGATTTTGCTGATGACATAACTCTTATCAGTAATAATGTGAATTCCATGCAAGAAAAAACAGATAGCCTATCTTCACTGGCTAGCAAAATAGGACTTGAAATTAACAAGGACAAAACAAAGATAATGAAAATTCCCATCAATCAAAATGGAAAAATACACATAGAAGGGACAGATATTGAAGAAGTCAATCAATTTGCATACCTTGGCAGCTACATAGACAAGGATGGTGACACTAGAAAGGAAGTTAGGATCAGAATTGCAAAAGCAGCATCAATCTTCAAGAATCTTGAGAACATATGGAATTCAAAAGTTATAAGCACAAAAACCAAGTTAAGACTATTCAATTCAAATGTAATATCCACCCTCATTTATGCATGTGAAAGCTGGAAAACAACTAAAGAAATAGAAAAGAAATTAGACTCTTTTGAAAACAAATGCCTAAGGAAAATACTCGGCATCAAGTGGAATGAATTCAAGAACAATGCAGAGATAAGACAGATGACTGAACAACAACCAGTCTCATGGGTGATCAGGAAAAGGAGATGGACATATGTTGGTCACTTGATGAGAAGAAATGAGCAGAGAATCCCAAAACAAGCTATCAAGTGGAACACAACAGGCCGAAGAAAAAGGGGCAGACCGCGTGAAACTCTAAAGAGGACATTATTAAGAGAGGCCAAGTTAACAGGCATAAAATCCTTTGATGAGGTTGAAAGACTCGCCGAAGACAGGAAAAATTGGCGAACTACTTTGCGAGCCCTATGTGACGTCTAACGGCACGGGAAGGATATAAGATATAAGATAAGATATGCCTGTGAGACCTGGACACTTAACAAAACAGCTGAGAAACTCATAAATGCCTTTGAATGTAAATGCTACAGAAGAGTTCTCCAAATATTGTGGACACAAAAAAGAACAAACATATCTATACTACAAGAGCTTAATATTGAAGAAGGCTGGCTACTAAAGAGGATTAAAGAGAGGAAACTTAAATAATTTGGACACATTAAACATGATAATTTAGAGAAGACCATATTGGAAGGATACATAATGGGAAAAAGAAAAAAAGGAAGACCAAAATGAAGATGGCTGCAAGACATCGTTGATGATCTGCAAATGGATGCATCAGCAGCAGGCCATCTTGCTCACAACCAAGAGGCCTACAGGAGTGCTGTTTGGGAGACAAAGTTCTGCAAAGGACATGCAAATGAATGATTGAATTTCATGAAGCTTGAAGCTGCAGGTTAATTGAATTTTGCTCTAAATATTCTTAGGAAAATAGAGTAACTCACAGGAATAGGTCAAATAAATAGAAAAAGATACATAGATCAACACCTCAGTTTAAAATTTAAAGATACTTTCCCATACTAGCTGGTGAATATCAGCAGTTAATGAAAGTTGCTGAATAACTTCCTGCTTGCAAATTCTGTCAGTTATCTTTTAGTTGATCAAAGAAATTTGTATGGAAAAATGCCCTGTATATCTCAGAATAACCTCATAGCAGCACTGATAATTAAACCACAAGGTATGGTCAAGGTCCTAGTATCTAGGAAATCTAGAGATACAGGAAATGTCAGAAGATTGAATGGAATCTGATTAACAAGTGCTCCACTGTTCCTCCCATAATTTGACAGAAGAAATATTGTGTTCTCAGACACTGTAATATAAGAGAAGCTGTTAACAATAACAAAGGGTACTCTCACAGTGACACAATCTCCATAATGGAATTTTGAACTTTCGTGCAGAAAATTTATGAATAAGCTCAAACTAAAGATAGCAGGACCTGGACAAAAAGAGAAGAGTTTGAAACATGGAAGCCTCTTGGGCAGATCCAAAGTGTCAAACATAAAATAATACAATCAAAGTAATTTTCATATAATTGAGTCATGAAATATGTTTTTAGCCTTCAAATTTTCCCCCACAAATGAATATAGGATTCTTTTAAATAAAGATTGTGGTGTCCAAGGATGAATTAAAACTAAGCAGGCAGAAGCCAATCCTGAACTTCATAGACTTTCAAAAGGCATTTGATTAGCATACACAGAGAATCATTATGGAGGATTTTAAGAATATATGGAATACCATCTAAGATTGTCAACATCATTAGTGACCTCTACAATGGATATGTTTGTGCAGTCAATACAGATGAAGGAATGAGTGAATGGTTCCAGATTTGAAACAGCCGTGAAACAGGGATGTATATTATCTCCCTTGCTTTTTGGAAATGCCATAGACTTTAAAATGAAAAAATGTTGCAAAGGTAAAACGGGCATTGATTGGGTACATGAGACCCAACTGGAAGATCTTGATTTTGCAAATGACATAACTCTTGTCAGAAACAATATGAAATCAATGCAAGTAAAAACAGATACCCTGTCTTCAACGGCTAGTAAAATAGGACTTGAAATTAACAAGGATAAAACAAAAATAATGAAGGTTCTCATTAATGACAAAGGACAAATTATACGTAGAAGGAACAGCTGTTGAAGAAGTAAACAATTTTGCATATCTCAGGAGCTATATAGACCACAATGGTGATACCAGAAAATAACCAAAGCAGCACTGACCTTCAAGAATCTTGAGAACATGTGGCATTCAAAAGTTATAAGCGCAAAATCCAAGTTAAGATTATTCAATTCAAATGTAATATTCACACTCATTTATGTATGTGAAAGCTGGAAAACAACTAAAGAAATAGACAAGAAATTAGACCCTTCAAAAACATATGCCTAAGGAAAATACTCGGTTTAAAATGGAATGAATTCAAGAACAACACAGAGATAAGACAGATGAGCAAACAGCAACCTGTCTCATGGTTGATCAGAAAAAGAAGGTGGATATATGTCAGTCATGTGATGAGAAAAAACAGTCAGAGAATCCCCAAACAAGCTATAAAATGGAACACAACAGTCCGAAGAAAAAAGTCAACCACATGAAACTCTAAAGAGGACATTGTTAAGAGAAGCTAATTTAGTGGGCATAGCATCCCTTGATGAGACTGAAAAACCCGCCAAAGACAGGACATCTTGGTGAACTACCATGCGGGCCCTATGTGATGTTTAACAGCATGGGAAGGATGTAAGATGTAAGGAGGCAGAAGCCAATACATATTTTAATGCTTTTTTGATTAGAAGCCACTGAAGATGAAGTAGAGAAGATATCAGAGAGATGAACTAGAACTCCAGCATATTACTTGGGTGGTTGCATGAATATCCTGAAAATTATAATATACATTTAAAAGATAAACTGGGTCCCAAGATGAGGACAGTCAAAGAAACTGTAAACAACACATGACATGGAACATGGCCATCAGTTGCATTTGACAAGGGACTTATTATATAAGAAGGAATTATTATCAGTTCATATGATGAAGTTATGAATGCTTTTCTTTTCAACATCAATAAATGATTATATGAAGTCAAACCCTCAAAAATGCTTGAAATGCTGAACACAAGAAGTGTAAGGACAGGATACTTGAAAATAAAACATCTGGATGTCAACATCAATCTTTCAGGTGATCAGTATTTTGTGCTACCATCATAAATTTACCTTCCCATTCTCTATCAGGTTTGTCAACATAACTACTTTTTCAACCTTCTGTTCCCATAACATCCGGACAAAATCTTCTAGCATGGTTTTGGTAGGACCTGTAAAGGCAGGATCAACAGATGAACAGTAATAATTTTGTGAGTCTAAAAATACATAAATATTTTTAAAATACTAATTTTTGTTTGTTTGTCATTGTTTCATTAAGGAATCAAAAACATAAGAAATAATAAAAGTGTGAATTGGTAAAAAAACTATTCATGTTGAATACTTTCAGATCTCTGATTAGCACACAAATAATAGGAAGCAACACAAATTGTAGAAAATTATATAGTGTACTACAGGTTTCTTGTTCTATCTCCCTGAAACTGCAAGAAGGATGCTCTTTGCAGCTGAAATAGTGAAGGTGTTGAAGCACAAGCATCATGTCAAATAGAGAGTAAGTTATGACTGCCAGATTATAGAATCAATGTAGCTAAAGGATGGGAAAATTGCAATGTTTATCAGAAGACTCTATCGCTATGGGGACCACAGCAATCTTTGTTCTATTAACTTAGCCTGAGACTGCCACTGAAAGCACCAACAGTCTTGGCCAGCAGTAGTTCACTGGCACTGATAACTGTGTCTTTCCAGAACAGTAATCTTCACTCCAAGACTGAATAATACTCTGAAAAAAGAAATAGAAGCAAGGACCTAAAAAGTGCAGAAGAGAAGAACCATTATCCAAACATGTCCACAGGATCAAGTCTTCTCTTTACTATCTCCATCATCATACAATGACTGATGAAAATCTTTCTAGTGCCTTGAACAAGCAGTTTATGTTTTCCAGCTTGTTTTACAGTTTCATCCCAACTCTCTCATTATTGACAAGAATACAGATTCACAATTATCAATGAGATCTTTTGTTTGGCCAGTTTCTCTTTAAGCTTTGGTAATATTTGGTTGATCCATTGCCTGCCTGTCCTCGGCAATCACTGAACCAGCCATCTGACCTGCTCTTCATTTCTTTAAAGCCTTCATTCATTTATGTGTCATGCTGGAGAGTGTTGGTGATCATGTTTTTCCATCTTGTATGATCCTTGGTGTTTTTCATATCAGTTCAAATACTTTTCTTGTTCAAGCCACTTGGGCAGTCTATTGAGCTATTTTTCACTTGCCTTCCTCTCTTTCTTTTTCTCATGAAGTTTTCAGTCATTAGTAAGTTCTCTAATTTCTGACTTCTCAAGACAAGTGCAAGAAGTTTTGATGGTCTTTTTCTTAAAATTTAATTTGTTTAACTGGCATCAAGTTAATTAACTGGATGGATGTTGAATTCCAGTAGCTGGTATAATTTAAATAAATGAGACTGAAAAGAGCAATTTCCATCAAAGACATAAAGATAAGCAATAAAGGAAGAAGAGGAATTGGTTATAGAAAAATGAAACTACCACTCTAAATTAGCAGATGTGAAACACTCAAAATGACAGTTAATTTTTAACTTACCTTGTGATGCTATAAACTTTTCCTCATTCTTATAGCCCTAGAAATTAAAAAGAAAAAGAAGAAAAATATTAAATTTACTAATGCTGAGTCACAGATTTCAAGGTATTAAATAAATCTAAGCATGTGAATTCTGCAGCAATGAGCCACAATGGCTTGGAAAGCTGAATGAATGAACGAATGTGCATATACACACATTTGATTAAAAAAGAGCAGGGAATAGTATGCTATATAACAGCATTAATGAATGCCTTGGCTAAAGAACTGAGTGCAAGACAAATCTTACCTCCACATAAGAAGCATTGATATAGTCTCCATGTCCCTTGCTTTTACTAGCTAGCAAATGTACACGTGAGTGGTCATCTGTTGATTGCAATAAACAGTCAGTAACTAAAGGTAGTGATATTATGTCATGGAGGCCTGATTAGGTGAGTGGTTTGATGCTCAGTTTACTATTCCGGAGGTACCAGCTCAAGTCCCAGCAGTGAGATTTTCTTCTGGTACTATCATACCAAAAAGGCCCCGGGGGTCCACCCAGCCTCTAAAAGTGGGTACCAGGGAAATTTGGGAAGGTTAATGTGGCTACACATGATACTGACCACATCACACTTTCATATGCCGTTTACTATTCCAGGGATACCAGCTCAAGTCCCAGCAGTGAGATTTTCTTCTGGTACTATCATACTAAAAAGGCCCCAGGGGTCCATCCAGCCTCTAAAAGTGGGTACCAGGGAAATTTGGGAAGGTTAATGTGGCTACACATGATACTGACCACATCACACTTTCATATTGCTTAGGCACTGGAGATATAGGCCTAACACCATATCCCCAGTATGCCTTAATGGCATTTAAACAGGGATTTTACTATATCATTATATCATAAAGGCAGTTAGAGAATATAGTGCTGGTGACCATATTATCCTTGACTTTCTTAAAACCAGAGAGTGATGTGGTCAGTATCTGACCATAGTCATTAATATATGATAATTAAATTCTGAAAATGTACTTAATTCACTTACTAATTTAAATAAATTAATAAACTTACTGTAAAGTATGCAACTTAGGAAATTAAACATATATGACATGTCAGGATGTATATATTTATATATGTAAACTTTATGTAAGATATTTTATATTATGAATATTGATAGTATAAAAAAGAGACAGTAAGATTTTCATTTGCTCTTACAAGCACATATATTCTTGTATCTGTTCTTGTTCTTGTTTTCATCACTCAGACCCACAGTCACAGTTGCATCATTGTTTGCTGGAATTGTCTGTAGAAAAACAGGGACAAAACCATTAATATATGGTAATATGTGTCTGTATGTTTTAGACTGGGTGCATTGTATATCATTTTATGTTGGATTTAGTTTTGTGTTAATATGTCAGTTACCATGGATATGTAGTGATACACTATGAATGATGATTTTATACATATAACTATAGTAATGTGCAATAATGTGAACATTAACAGTTGAAATGAGCATTGTAGAAGATACACAACTGAAATGTGCACCATTAGAACACTGAGGCAAACATCAATGTTGAAAAAAATTGATAATATTTCTGTAAGCTTCAATTGAGGTAACATCTGATGATGATGATGATGATGATGATGATGATGATGATCTCAGCTGCTGCCCATCATCAAGTTCCATGCTGACACTCACTGACAAATATATTTCACTAAATTTTATAGAACCTGATACTTGTAATGAGATTTATTCACAGCAGCTAACTTTACCTACCTTTATAGAACCTGATACTTGTAATGAGATTTATTCACAGCAGCTAACTTTACCTACCTTTATAGAACCTGATACTTGTAATGAAATTTTCTGCCTTTTCTTCCATTCATTTTGGTCAGCTTGTCCACATATGTCCTGTTTAGTCTCAAAGTTCAAAGTTCATTCAGACTCTGGCTTCACTACTTTCAGGACAACTCCATATATGCTCCTCCATGTGCCGCGACATCCATCCAAGATGTAGATGGTCACCCTCACTTTCATTTCATTCAGAGTTTTCAAGAAATTATTAATTTTTCCTTGGTATTGCTAAATTTGGACAATTTCAAAAGGACATTTTGTTCTTGTTCTATATTCCTGGAACTGCAAGCAGCCAATGTAGTGAGGGCACTGAAGTACAGCAGTAGGGGGGACTCACATGATACAGAGTCTCAATGATCTTTTCTGTTCAGCTTGGAGCTGGGGAACACTACCACAAGATCTTAAAGATGCCCAAATAATCCACCTGTACAAGAACTAGGGCAAGCGCCACCATTGTGATAATCAGATAACCACAGAGGAATCTCACTGCTATCAGTCGCTGGCAAAGTACTGGTTCATGTCCTGCTTAACAAATTCAATAAGCATCTTGAAGATAATTTGCTCCCCGAGAGTCAGTGCGGTTTTCGAGCAGGAAGAGGAACAGTTGACATGACCTCTGCTATCCATCAACTACAGGAAAGGTGTCAGGAGCAGCACACTAACCTATTAACCAAAGCCTTCGAAACAGTCAACAGGGATGGTCTTTAGCTCATAATGGCAAAATTTGGATGCCCAGCCAGGTTCACAGAAATAGTTCATCAATTTCATGAAGGCATGAAGGTTTGTGTTCTCAATGATGGTGAGGTCTCCGAATCCTTTCCTATTACCTGTGAGGTAAAGCAGGGATGTGTCCTTGCACCCATACTCTTCAGCACAGTGTTCTTGCCATGTTCATGCTTCCAGAAGCTCAGACGAAAATTGGATTCGTTAAAGTATAGAACAGATGGAAAGCTCTTCAATTTAATGTGATTAAAAGCTGCTTCAAAAGGTAAGAATGCGAAAATCAAAGACTTTCTGTTTGCTGATGATTGTGCACTAAATGCTAACTCAGTATGTAACATGCAAACTATTACTGATAACTTCTTGGCAGCATGTAACAAGTTTGGCCTTACGATAAACATCAGAAAAGCAGAAGTTGTATATCAATCTGCCTCCAACAAAGAATATGCTGACCCGGAAACCATGATAAAAGGACAAAAGCTAAAATCCATAGAAAATTTCACTTATCTTGGCAGCACCCTTTCTGTGGCAGTCAGTCATGATGCTGAAATCAGCAACAGAATAGCTAAAGCCAGCGCAGCATATGGGAGGCTATGAAAAAATGTATGGAAAAGAAGAGGGCTCAGTGTTACCACCAAGTTAAAGGTCTATAAAGCTGTCATTCTGACCACACTAATGTATGCAGCCAAAACATGGACAGTCTACAGTAGGCATGCAAGACAACTAAATTATTTCCATCTAGGCTGTCTCAGGAAAGTACTAAACATCAAATGGCAGCAACTGATTCCTGATACTAAAGTCCTCACAAGAACTAAAATGCCAAGCATCTACACAATGCTTCAAAAGGTGCAAATCCATTGGACAGGGCATGTGGTCAGAGTTAGTAACACTCGACTGTCCAAACAACTCCTATATGGGGAACTTCTGAACAGAAAACAGAAAGCAAGAGGGCGAAAAAAAACCAATACAAGGATGCGCTCAAAACCTCATTCAAGGCCTTCAGGATAGACACAAGCTCTTGGGAGTCCAAAGCACAAGTCCGCCCAGTCATAGAGGGCTATAACCACTCTGGGTGCCCAGAGAGCTGAGCACTCAAGAATTGAAAGTGCCCAGCACAAACGCACAATGCGAAAAGTCAAAGCTGCACAGGTACTCACAAATGAATCTGGACATATATGTTCTGTGTGTGGCAAAACTTTTAAAGCTCGTATAGGGCTAGCTGGTCAAGCACGGACACACCTTACACCTCACCTTATTTAGACCAAGATGAAGCTGTGGTCATCATTGTAGATGACAGACAAACAACAGCAATAACATCATCATGCCAAAGAGGGTTATGGCAGAAATTTTTTTCAGACTCTAAGTGAAGCTAAAAAAGCAGAAAAGTTGCAATGCCTCTTCAGTAAATTCCAGCACTAGGGAAACTATAGTGACCCCCATCCCACTGGCCAGACTGAGCCTATTATTGAGAACACCAACAACGAGGTAGCACAGGGTCTTGGTCAGCTCTGGTTCACCAACCCTGACACAAGCAGTGACCTATGGATCACTGACAACTTGGTACATATAAAAAAAATGTCTTACCAAAACTTTTTGATCAACAGAATTGAAAGAAAAAGCTTCAGTTAAGAAAATAATAAGTTTTCTTTAATCCACAAACTATAAAGCTGAAAATGTTGGTTTGAACCGCTGTTCACTGTTCAGATTGTGAACTATTTAAAATTGTACTTACCAAGAACTGTTCTTGGAAGAATTTTGTGTCGTGTGAAGACATGAAAGTCTCAAAATCTTTAAGAGCAATTGAAGTACTTGGAGTCATTGTAGTGAGCACTGTATTGATGTATTCTGCCTTTGTCACTTCTGACACACCAGAAACTGCAGTAGTTTTGACAGACAAAACAATTATTTAAGGCTGAGAGATGTAGGAACAGTTCTTATTTTTCCCCTCTATATTTCATCTGTTTCCTACTTAGCAAAGAGCTGAGTAATCTTACAATATTTTTGTTGGTGACAATACTGTTTACTACTATCTGACCAAACATGTTTTTTTTTAATATGCCAAGGTGTAAAAATAAATTATGACTACCTTCTGATTTCAGCTTTACTATGAAATTCAGTTTAAATTAAAATATAATATTATTGAATATTACTGAGTTTTATGTGACCTGGTTAACTGAGTGAATACCTAACCAGGTGCTCAGTTTAATAATCTGATGGTACCGGGATCAGTCCCAGCAGTGGGATTTTTTTCTAGTACAAGACTGAAAAAGGACCCGGGGTTCACCTGCCTCTAAAAATTGGTACAAGAGAAATCTGAGAAGGTAAAGCAGCCAGGCATGATACTGACCACATCACACTTTCATGTGCCAAAGGTCATGGAAAATACAGGCCTAACACTGTATTCCCCAATATGCCTTAATGGCATGGAAATAGGGATTTTGTCTTTTTTAACTGAGTTTTCTGCTCTACATTTTCTTCATCATGTGACAAATTAGCACAAACTGAAGGTATGAGTGCAATCATTTTCTATCAAAAGTGCATTTTATTAAACACTGTAGCATGTTGATCACAAACAACTGCATGTCCCAGTGTTATATGTTTTCTCTCTTTGATTTCTCACAAACAGCTTCTTGCCCATGGCTGTGTTCTCATTATCATTTGTATTTTTCACAAACTCCTTCATCTTTCATATCTATCCCTGTTTTTCTCTCCACTGTATCATTTTCATCCTTTTCTGCATCTTAGATGTTTTCCACTATCTTCCTTTTTCCTCTCATAACATCAACCTTTTCACTGATTCACACAAATAAAACTTAGAAAAAACAGGCACAGATAAAAATCAGAGAAAACATGGATTTAATGACTAAGATTTGAATTTATTCTTTAGAAGTGAGTAACTGTCAATCTCAAAATAAGTCAACCCACTGACAGTCAGATCATCTACAAACCATTGCATACTGCCAATGAGAAATATTTATGTTCTTCACTGTTGCATTATTAATCTTAGATATTACAACATTTTGTTGTAAAAATTCATGACTTTTATTTACTCTAAAAGTTTTTTTGGTTCTGCAGCTTTCAGCATCCCCAACATTTTGTCATAAGATTGTATTGTAAGAAAGTGCTAATACTGTAAACCAGAAGGTGACTGATGCCACAACAAAAGCTTGGAATACAGGCATCATAATGGGAGTGTGCTGAATTAGTCTTCCTAGCAACTCAGAACAAATCTGATAAACTGGCTCATTAGGCTCATTTACCCTGGGACATGATTCATTTCTTGCTGGCCAACTTGCCATGTAGCTATAACAAGCACTGTGTACAGGCATGCCAGGATGTTAACTAAATAAGCTGACATGGCCTGATGACTTCATCATTTCTGCTCTTGTTGTGGGTTAAACACTGGGGATTATATTAAATTATCTTTCCTTGTTTACCTTGAGGTTTAGGGGGAACTGTAGGTTTGGTCACTTTGGTTGGTTCAGAGACATCAGGTTCTAGAAATACATTGCTGTGACCATTATTTGAATCTGTCATGTTTTCCTCATTGTATAAAGTTTCCTGTGTCAAAGGTTTTTGATGTCTACGTTTCCTGTAAAAAAAAAAAAAAAGATTGTTCTAGTTATTTTACAAAATAATGGATGCAAGTCCACAAATAATAATTTTGTTATATGGTTCAGTGCAGACAAATATAGGACTCCCATAATAAAGACAACAAAAACATGCACAAATGAATTAGTGAACTCACAGGCAGGAAAACAAAATATACCACAGGATGCCTGAAATCAAAAGAAGGTAAAATGTTAATGGGAAAAGAAGATGTGGCTTGTCCAGCAATGTGTGTCAGAAATAGGCATGGTAGAGCATAGAGACTGTTTAAATGGAGACTTGTGATGTGTGGTCGGTGGGCTGTAACTGGGGGTCGTGGGTGGGGAAACCATGGAGGGGAGAGAGAGTGACACAATGTCAACCTAGCCAGGAGAAGGCAAAATAGATGATTACAGCTAGGGTAGAGGGGCTGCAATGTGATGGTATGTGGAGGCTCTGAACTATGTGTGACAAGAAGGGAGTTGAGCCCAGTGGAGAAGGATTATAATTTTTAAAGAGGAGAATGTTAGGTGTAGCTGAATAGCGAGTTTAACCCATAATTCTGAATGCAGCGGTTCTCAAGCGCTAGGTGGCTTGTGTCATCTGCATGACATTGTTTGATGGGTGTTACCAGAAAATCAGATTTACCTCTGTGGTTGGGGTCATTGAAATGCTTTGGGACCGGTTTCGAAGCATGCTGGGTGATATCATACAGATGTTTCTGCGTGAGGTCCCCTAATCTGAGGTCAGTCTCACCAATATACATTATCCTGCATCTTTTGAATATGATGACATATATCACATTACGGGACTTGCATGTGAATTCCTCATGAAGAGTGAGGATAGTTTTGGAAAAGTTGATGTTTTTCGTTTCCCAGACTATTGGGCAGGTAACACAGCGAGGACAGTTACATTTTATGGTGCCCACATATGTAAGTGGCTGTGGGCGAGGATGTCCTTAAGGTTTGGCTCATGTTTGTATGCTAATAGGGGTTGATCAGAGAAAATGTCGTGAGTGTCGGGTTGAGTTGGATTAGAGGCAGATGATGATAAAGAATTTTCTTAACCATCTGACCATGCAGTAGGAAAGACAGTACTAACTTAACTCTCTCTGATGGAGTAACAGGCTTTTTTCTGAATACTTCTTTGCGGCTCACTAGTTGGATACGGTTGAAGGCTTCAAGAAGGACCTTTTCTGGGTAGTTCCAATGACACTAAAATTCTAAGGATGTATACTGTCTCCAGACATTTTTTCTCTGTACAGTGAGAATATTCTAAGAAAGATCATCACAGAACCAGGCATAAAAGTAGGAGGATACAATATTAACAACCTCTGGTATACTGACGACACAGTACTGATAACTGAGAACCAACAAGACCTGCAAAATCTCTTGGATAAAGTCGCTAAAGAAAGTGAACAGAAAGGCCTTACTTTGAACATCAAAAAGACAGAGTCTATGGTTATATCAAAGAAACAGAATCCACCAAAATGAAGTATAAAATTAAATGGAACTATTTTAAAGCAGGTGCAGAAATTCAAATACCTTGGACCAGTAATAACTTCAGATGAGAAATGCAGAACAGAAATTAAGAACAGAATAAGCCAAACAAAGACTGCATTTCAGAGAATGAGAGGCGTAGTATGCAACACATCCTTATCAATGAATGTTAGAAAACGAGTCCTAAAATGCTAGACAGAACCTATCTTGTTATATGGAAGTGAATCACAATAGGCAGATCTGCACAAAAGTCATTGGCAGCAGTAGAAATGTGGTTTATTAGAAGAATGTTGCAAATTCCCTGATCAGCAAAAATAACTAATGGAGAGTGTTTAAGAAGAGCTGAAAATACAAAAAAAAATCTTGTTAAAAAAAAAATAAAAGACATTGTACTTTCATAGGACATGCAATGAAAAGAGTGGGCATTTAAAATATCATTACAAAAGGAAAAATAGAGGGATGAAGAGCTAAGGGAAGACCAAGAGAAAGATACTGGACAGTCTGATGAGATGGTTTGAGAGGAGATCACTAACTGAGCTAATGGCCTGCATGAAGGATCATGTACTTTGAAGAAGCATAATAGCCAATGCCAGCCAGCACTGCACATGATGCTGATGATGGTTCAGTTATGTTGAAGTGTTAAGCTGGACACTGATTCAAATTTTGTGTTATTTTTCTCTGTGAGAAAATTAATCTTACATTATGTGAGCACATTCTTCACTAAAATCATCTGAGTTCATGACAAGATGTTCTTTTGTGCTTTATATAATAGTCCTTAACATTGCAAAAGATGGTTTCAAAGCAAGCCTTTGTCAGCTGCTTATTAGCAACTTCATTCATGGTTGAAGGCTAGCTTCAAGAAATAACTCGAGCCATACTGCTTCAATTATTATTATTCAGCATAGCAAGACAGGCATTTACATGGAATCCTCAAGGAAATAGAAAACGAGGAAGACCTAGACTTACTTGGAGAAAAGAAATTATGACAATGCTCAGAGACAAGGGATACACATGGAAGGAAGCAGAGAATAATTCCAAGAACAGGGATGACTGGAAAGCCTTTATCCATAGCCTATGCTCTCAAGGGAGTGAAAGGCAATGATGATGATGATGATGGATGATGATACTTCTTCAAGTTTCAATATTTACATAAAATTACTAACAACAAAGAACAAACTTCCTTTTCTTAGTTACTGTCAGGTAATTTCTACGCAAGAACAAACAGAGTCTGAGTGGCGAAGTGGTTAGTGCACTAGTCTCTCATGGCAAAGGTTGGGGGTTCAAATTCCCAGTCACCCAGTTGTAGAAATGGGTACCCGACTTCTTCTGGAGTTGGGGAAGGAAAGGCGGCCAGGTGTGATACTGACCATATCACCCTCTAGTGTGCTGACAGGTCAAAGAAAATATGGGCACACCATATCCCTATGTGCCTCTAAGGTATGACAGGGACACCTTTACCCATTACCTTTACTGTGCGTGTGTTCGTGCGTGTGTGTGTGAGAGAGAAAGAGAGAGAAAGAGGAGAGAGAGGTTAATACATCACAACATATGCCTGTGAGACCTGGACACTTAACAAAACAGCTGAGAAACACATAAATGCCTTTGAATGTAAATGCTAGTTCTTCAAATATCATGGACACAAAAAAACAACAAATATATCCATACTACAAGAACTTAATATTGCAGAAGGCTGGCTAGTAAGGAAGATTAAACAGAGATAACTTAAATATTTTGGACACATTAAATATCATGATAATTTAGAGATGACCATCTTGGAAGGGTACATAATAGAAAAAAAGAGAGGAAGACCAAGGTGAAGATGGCTGCAAAACATTGATAATCTGCAAATGGATGCATAAGCAGCAGGGCATCTTGCTTACAATCAAGAGGCCTACTAGAGAGCTGTTAGGGAGGCAAAGTTCCACAAGGGACATGCAAATGACTGACTTACTGACTGATTGACTGACTGACAGACACATGATTTCATTTTAAAAGCATGCTATTAGGTACATGCTGTTTAAACTCAGATTCATTAATCCTTTTGCATTAATCACCAACAATCAGTGAATTCCCTGTAGTAAATGATCATCATGAGGGGCATATTTACATTTATGACCAATGTAAAAGCTCAGCTTCTTCTTTAGCAGTTTGTTCATGTCCTGTGTTTCTGTTCTCTAGGAACTTCAAACATTTCTTTTTTATTTACAAGATTTAAAATTCTTTTATTTTCTGTCATTAAAGGCTCACTACTGATCACAATTTATTGTTCAGATAAAAGGCTTTTACACAGTAATTGTTCTTTTCATCTTGGTAGGTAGTTTTAACTTTACTGTTATAGTATGTAGGCAGACAAATGTGTTTCAGTGAGTAGCAATCTGTTGAGCGATTTGTTTTATTTCTTTTGTGTGCCACAGACGTAAAGAGCATGTGATGAAAATTATAACAATAACATATTTATTGTGCATTCCACTTATTATAAATTATTTAATGCACTGACATTAAACTGACGTAATGAAAACAGTTTTTAAATACAGTAGTTCACAAAGTGTGTACCTTACCTCCAAAAAATGACACCAATTATAGCTATGATGATAAGAACAGCAATAAAAGCAGCAACACCACCTGCTATAGGTGCTACTGGTGGAGAAACTGTAGGAGCAGTTTCCTGTGGAGATTCTGTTTTGGGGTTGAGTTGGACATATGGAAAGTAGATAGAAGGAGAAAGAATTAATATTTTAAGCTGATCTATTATCTTTGAATCCTGCTCTTTTCCTAAACTGATTTCATATATTAATCATACATTAAAAATTGACCATAATTATATCTAGAAAGGTTTTCAAAGAATGATATTCTGTTATTAGTGATTTACTACAGACTCTAATCATTTACAGACACTAACATACATGAAAAGAACACCCAAGAGTTTCACTGTAATCTTTTGATTTATTCTCATGAATTTGTTAGCCAGAGAAAAATCTGGGGTATATACATTACAAAGAGTTTAGAACTTAACAACAGCTTTAATAAATGTGTAGCTGAAATAAGTACTCCTTGTTTTATAACATCATCATCAGCAGCAGCATCAGTATATCTGATGCCATCTCTCCAGGGCAGTTTGACTTTAGTGTATCCCCATTTTATTCTCTGTCTCCCTCCCCATCTCTTGCAGGTCAAGTTGCTTCAGATTCATTCTTAATTTTTATCATTATCTAGCTGTTCCATTTAAGTTCTCCATTCAGTAGGGTGTTAGTATATTATAATGGCCCTTGATGTAGCCTAAATTCTTTTTTTAAAATTTATTCAAAGATGCTGTGTATTCATCAAACATATTCAAACTTACGTGAGTAAAGTTGCTGAGTGTTAATTTTTTTTTAATTACAGATATCTGAGACTGGTTTCATTCATTCATTTGCATGTCCCTTGCGGAGCTTTGCCTCCCAAACAGCTCTCCTGTAGGCCTCTCGGTTGTGAGCAAGATGGCCTGCTGCTGATGCATCCATTTGCAGATCCTCAACGATGTCTTGCAGCCATCTTCACCTTGGTCTTCCTCTCTTTCTTTTTCCCATTATGTATCCTTCCAATATGGTCTTCTCTAAATTATCCTGACTTTTAACGTGTCCAAAATATTTAAGTTTTCTATCTTTAATCCTCTTTACTAGCCTTACATTCTTCAATGTTAAGTACTTGTAGTATAGATATATTTGTTCTTTTTTGTGTCCATGATATTTGAAGAACTCTTCTGTAGCATTTACATTCAAAAGCATTTATGTGTTTCTCAGCTGTTTTGTTAAGTGTCCAGGTCTCAAAGGCATGTTGTGATGGGAAAGATGCATGCCCTTAAAAATCTTATTTTTGTGGTTCTGTCTGCTCCTCTCCACAGATTCTTTATTTGTTTTACTTCTGAAGAGCAATAAATGACCTCCTTTTAATTTCCCTCATTCTATCTATCTATCTATGCCTCTGACCCCTCGTGGAGCATAGGCCGCCAACAAGAGCTCGCCAGGCAGTTCGGTCCTGAGCCACTCTTTCCAACTGTCTCCATGTCTGGTTCATTATTTTGATGTCCGTGTCCAGACTTCTGCGCCAGGAGTTCCTAGGTCTCCCTCTCCTCCTTTTACCCTGTGGGTTCCATGTTAGGGCTTGCCTTGTGGTGCTGGATGTGGATTTCCGTAGGGTGTGTCCGATCCATCCCCATCTTCTTCGTAGGATGTCGTCTTCCACTGGTTGCTGGCCTGTTCGCTGCTGCAGTTCTTGGTTGCTTATGGTATCTGGCCATCGTATTTGTAGAATCCATCTAAGGCATGTGTTAATAAATGTCTGGATTCGTTTCATGATCGTAACAGTAGTTCTCCAAGTTTCTGAACCGTATAGCAGAATGGGCTTTATCATGGTGTTAAATACTCTGATCTTCAATTTAATTGACAAGGCTGAAGTTCCCCATATTTTCTTCATCTGATGGAATTTTACTCTTGCCTTGCCCATTCTTGCTTTTACATCAGCTTCTGTTCCTCCTGCTTATCTATCACACTTCCCAGATAAGTAAACTTTTCAACCTCTTCCAGTTCCTCTCCTTCCAATATAATGGGCATTTCGTTGACCTCATTTACTCTAAGAACTTTACTCTTTCCCTTGTGGATGGTAAGGCCTAGTCTTGAAGAATTTTCTGCCACTAATATGGTTTTCTCTTGCATCTGTTGCTTAGTCTGGGAGAGAAGTGCCAGGTCGTCAGCAAAGTCTAGGTCGTCCAGTTGAGTCCAGAGCGTCCATTGAATACCATTTCTCCTATTTTCTGTTGATTTTCTCATAATCCAGTCTATGGCCAGGATAAATAGAAATGGTGACAGCAGGCATCCCTGTCTCACTCCGGTGTTAACTTGAAAGGCATCTGTTAGTTGTTGTCCATGGATTACCTTACATGTCATCCCTTCATAGGAGTTTTTAATGATGGTGGTAATCTTCTCCGGTAATTTCCCTCATTGTATCTCCATTATTAGTTAGTAGAGATCTAAGATATTCGAAACTCTCCACGCCTTCCAGTTTTTCCTCATTGATACATATTTCAGCTGCCTTGTTTGTTTTGTCAGTTGTCATCAATTTAGCTTTCTTTGCATAAAGATAGAATTTTGCTCTTCGCTGTTCTTATGGACTGACATAATTCGTTTTTTCATTCCTTTTTGTGTTGTGGACAGTAATACTGTGTCATCAGCATATCTAATCTCTGGTATTTCATAACCTCCAATTGTTATAGCATCATAATATTCTTTGTCTACATCTTCTCTAACATTCCTCATTATATTTTCAGTATACAAATTAAATAAGTAAGGTGATAATATGCACCCCTGAAGGACCCGTTTTATGTCAAACCAAGTTGTTGTTTCACCATTTATTCTTACTGGTGCTTGTTGGTCTAGATAAAGCAGTGATGTTAATTGTATCAAATGTGTTGAAAATCCCATTTTTTCCATTATTTTCCACAGTTTCTGGTGATGTACACAATCAAATGCCTTTGATTGTCTATAAAGCTAAAAATAGATTCACATTAAACTCTCTGCATTTCTCTATTATTAATCTTATATTGAATATATGATCTCTTGATCCTCTTCTTTGCCTGAAACCAGCTTGGACCATACTGACTTCTTTTTCTGTTTTCTTACAAAGACTACCCATTATGATTTTTAACAGAATTTTACTGGCATGACTAATCAGGGCAACAGTTCTGTAGTCTGTGCATAATTTCAGGTTACCCTTTTTTGGCAGTGGTATGAATACATTTCTGAGACTAGTTAGAATATGAATTTAATTATGCACTCATTCATTTAAAAAAATGACATTTAAGAAAGTTGTAGTTGAAAAATAAATGATAAAGAAATATACAAATCATTCTCTAATTTATAACATGCAATTAATTTTTTTTTAAATTTTATAAAAATAGATGAAAAATAACAAAATGTCACTTAAAAACCTTCACAATGGTGAAAGGCTGATTAAAATTGGTTAAGAAAAGGTGAATGTAAAAATAAATGACTTCAAAAACGTTCAACACGACACTATTTATGTCTTTTTTTTTTTCCTAGTAATTTTCCTTTTTCTAACAGACAGTCCACCTTCTCTTAATTGATTTGTTTTCTTTTTATTTGTCTGATTAAGTTACAAGTCAACATGTAATATTTCATCTTTCTTTAATCACATAAAGATCTGTATCTAGATTATGTAGTTTGAACAAAAGTTTTTCTGAGAAATTAAAATGGAAAAAAAAGTTGACTTTCAAAATCATCACACAGTAAATGAAAATTTATAATTTTAAACATTAATTTAAACATCATGCTTTGAAAGATTCTAACTGTAAGCCACTAATAATTTTATGAAAGATTAAAAGACACAAACATACCCACATCACACATTTCACCACTGTAACCACGGCGACATGGAGCCAAACATTTGCCAGAAACATGATGACAAAGTTTTCCATCTTCCTGAGTACAGTTCTGGCTGCAATTATAGCTACATCCTGCGCCATATTTTCCATAATCACATGCTGCATTATACAAGTATAAACAAGATATAGGACACTTCATAAATGTCTGAAATAAATAACTGGAGGGGTGTAACCTTACTATTAGTTGTGTCAAAGGTGTTTTGTAAAGTGATTCTGAATAGAATTAAAGATGTAGTGGATACTGTAATGAGAGAAGAACAAGCAGGATTTCAAAAAGGGAGAAGCTGTCTTGACCAGATCTTTACTCTAAGAATAATACTTGAAGAGCATACTGGAAAGCAAAAACCATTAATACTGAACTTCATAGACTTTAAAAAGGCATTTGATAGCATACACAAAGATTCATAGTGGAGAATTTTATGAATATATGGAATACCATCTAAAATTGTCAACATCATTAAGGATCTCTACAATGGATATATTTGTGCAGAAGAAGGAATGAGCAAATGGTTTCAGACTGAAACAGGTGTGAAACAAGGATGTATATTATCTCCCTTGCTTTTTGGAATTGCTATAGACTTTATAATGAAAAGATGCTGTACAGGTAAAATGGGCACTGACTGGGTATATGGAACCCAAACAGAAAATCTTGATTTTGCAGATGACATAACTCTTATCAGTGACAATGTGAAATCGATGCAGAAAAAAACTGATTCCTTGTCTTCCTTGGCCTAGCAAAATAGATCTTGAAATTAACAAAGACAAAACAAAAATAATGAAACTTCCCGTTAATCAAGAAGGAAAAATATATGTATAAGGAACAGAAGTTGATGAAGTAAGCCAAATTGCATACCTTGGCTGCTACATAGACCAGGATGGTGACAACAGAAAGGAAGTTAGACTTAGAATTGTAAAAGCAGCATTGTCCTTCAAAAATCATGAGAACATATGGCAGTCAAAAGTTATAAGCACAAAAACCAAGTTAAGATTATTCATTTCAAATGTGATATCCACCCTAATTTATGCATGCGAAAGCTGGACATCAACTAAAGAAATAGACAAGAAATTAGGCTCTTTTGAAAATAAATGCCTGAGGAAAATACTTGGTATAAAGTGGAACAAATTTAAGAACAACACATTATCTGTATGTCTATGATGATGTTTGAGGAGGTTCTGTAGTGCTCTGAGACAGAAAAACAGCTTTAATTCCACATCAAAAGCAAAGCACTTTTACACAGTGAATGCAACAAATTACTGATTATTTTAATATAACAAATATGTAATAATTTTGTCAGTCCAGTATGGCTCAGATCCCAGAAATAAGATTCTGGATTTTGATCTTACATCTTACATCCTTCCCATGCATTAAACATCATATAGGGCTTGCACGGTAATTCACCAAGTTTTCCAGTTTTTGGCAAACTTTTCAACATCATCAAGGATTTCATTCCCACTAAACTGGCCTCTCTTAACAATGTCCTCTTTAGAGTTTCATCCGGTCGACCTCTTATTCTTCAGCCTGTTGTGTTCCACTTGATAGCTTATTTTGTGATTCTCTGACTGTTTCTTCTCATCATGTGACTGACATATGTCCATCTCCTTTTCCTGATCACCAACGAGACAGGTTGTTGTTCACTCATCTGCCTTATCTTTGCATTGTTCTTGAAGTTGTTCCACTTTATGCTGAGTATTTTCCTGAGGCATTTGTTTTTAAAAGAGTCTAATTTTTTTGTCTGTTTCTTTAGTTGTTTTCCAGCTTTCACATGCATAAATGAGGGTGGATATTACATTTGAATTGAGTAATCTTAACTAAGTTTTTGTGCTTACAACTTTTGACTGCCATATGTTCTCAAGATTCTTGAAGGTCGATGCTGCTTTTGCAATTCTAAGTCTAACTTCATTCCTGGTGTCAAATCTATTCCAAATCACTTTACAAATCACCTTTGACACAACTGATAGTAAGGCTACTCTTCTCCAATTATTGGAGTCACTAAGGTTGTCTTTTTTTTTTTTGGTATTTTAACAATGATTCCTTTTTCCCATTTAGAGGGGTCCTTTTCCTCTTTCTAAACTTTGTTAAACATTCTCTGTAGTTAGCTCAAGTTGTCACTGATGATAGCTTTTAACATTTCTGGTGTTATTTCATATTCACCTGCAGCTTTGTTGTTAGCCATTAGATTCATTGCAGTTTCACTTTCATGTAATGTAATTCCATGTAGTTTGACATTTAGTTGTGGGGCTGGTAAGTCAGTTTCAAGGTTTATCCATTCTTTTGGGTGTGGTCAATTAAGAGTTTCTTGGAAGTGTTCAGCCCACCTTTGCTTTTGGTCTTTACTTGATATTAATTGGGTTCCAGTCTTGCTAAAGACTGGTCCTTCTTTAGATGTAATAGTACCCATTAGCCTCTTTTGTATGTTATACAAAGTTTTGCTGTCTCCTGTTTTTGCTGCTTTCTCTGCCTTTTTTCTCATATCATCTATATACAAGTAATCTCTTTTATTCCTTCTTGCTGGATTTTTACTTTATTGTTTATTTCTTTGCATGTTGCTTTTACAAAAATCTTTTCCAAGATCTGTCTTTACATTCCACATGGCTAATTTGGCTGCTCATCTTTCATGTATGTACTTCCATATGTTTTCCGATATCCATGCTTTACTATTTGTTGAAACAGAAGCAAGGGAAAAAACAAATGCAGGTAGAAGGAGAAACGCTTATCAGGAAACTGAGCCCATGAAGGTTGTGGATGAAAGCAAGCCACTGGAAGTCCCCAGCCTGACTGCAGACCTCCTGGAACCTAAACAAAAGATGCAAATAGGCAACTGGAATGTAAAAAACACTTAACCAGACTGGAAAACTAACACAGACCATCAAGGAAATGCACAAATACAAGCTAGACATACTAGGAATACAAGAAGCAAGATGGACAGGACAAGGCAGAAGGAAATTAACAACACAGCACACAGAAGATACAATAATATGATCAGATAAAGAAGATCATCATGAAGGAGGCGTAGCATTGATTATAACAAAAGAAGCATCAAGAGCATTGCTGAAATGGACGCCTATAAATGAGAGATTATTATATGCATGCTTCAACTCAAGATTCACGAAGCTGTCTATTATAGTTTGTTATGCACCAACAGAAGCAGCTGAAGAGGAGTTAAAAGAAGATTTTTACAACAGCCTCCAAGCAACAGGAGAAATAATACCCAAGCATGAATTACTACTCTTCTTGGGTGACTTCAATGTAAAAGTAGGTGAGGGAAATGAAGATAGAAGAAGAATCATGGGAACAAGGAATTGGAGAAATAAATGAAAATAGAGAAAGACTGTGGTTTCTGAGAAGAAAATATGCATGATGACCGTTGGGGGGGGGGGGGGGGGGTGGAGTTTCCAACATAAAAACATCCATAAAGTGACTTGGAAGTCCCCAGATAAAAGCACAGAAAACCAAATCGATCACATAAACAATAAATGGAAATGGTCACTACAAGATGTGAGAGCAAGGAAAGGAGCAGATGTAGGAAGTTATCACAACCTTCTGGTAGTGAAAATAAGATGACTAAAATTAAGGAAAGCCAAAATCAGAGAACACAGAAAGATACATTTTGATACAGCAAAACTGAAAGACCAGCAAACAAGGAATGAATTCTAAATAGTACTTAACCGCTTCAGTGTCCTACAAAACACAGCAGAAATGGCTATAATAGAGTTCATGGAACACTGCATGAAAAAGCAAAAGAGGTGCTGGGATATCAGAAAAGGAGAAAAGAGGAATGGATAAGCAAGACCACATGGGAAAAGATAGACCAAAGAATGGAAATCACAAAAAAATTACTGAGCACCAAATCACAAAGGCTTAAAGAACAAATTTTAAGTAATTATGCACAAAAAGACAAAGAGGTGAAGGAATCATGCCATCAAGAAAAAGGTCAATACTATGACAACTTAGCAGAAGCAGCAGAGAAAGCAGCATATACAAATGACATGAAAACCATATACAAAATCACAAAGCAGATGACAGGAAACTTCAGCACAAGATGTGAGAGTGCAGTAAGGACACATAAGGGACAACTGGTTAGTGGAGAAAGAGAAAAAATTGAATGATGGAGAGAACACTTTAACACCCTACTAAACAGAACACAAGCAGCACAAACAATAGACATACCTGAAGCAAAAATGGAACTAAACATCATTACAGGACCAATAACAATAAGTGAAGTAAAGGAGACAGTAAAGAAGCTAAAATTAGACAGGGCACCAGGTGAAGATGAAGTGACTGCTGAGATGTTGAAAGCAGAAGAAGCAGAAACACCAAAACAATTCTGCCGGATACTACAACAAAGCTGGGATCTAGAAAAAGCTCCAGAGGAGTGGAAAACTGGCCTTATAGTAAAACTACCAAAGAAGGGTGACCTTTGAGAAAGCTTTTGACAGTGTCAACTGAGATACACTGTTTAAAATCCTAAAATGGCATGACCTCCCCCATAAGATAGTGAATGTAATCAAAGCCCTATATGAGGGTCTTCAGTGCAAAGTGATCTGTGGAGAACATACCTCCAGCAGCTTTAGGGTACAAACAGGAGTGAAGCAGGGATGTGTACTATCACCAATATTATTTATCTTGGCAGTAGACTGGTTAATGAAGGAGGCAACATCAGACAAGTGCAGAGGATTAAAATGGACCCTTGACACAGTGCTGGAGGACCTTGACTTTGCAGACGACATTTGTCTATTATCAAGCAGTCACAAAGATATGCAAGATAAAATAAACAAGCTAACTCAGAATGCAAACAACATAGGACTAAAGATCAACGTAGGAAAGACAAAGTTAATGAAACAAAATGTGAACAACAGAAATGTACTCAGACTAGATAGCAAGTTAGTGGAGGAGGTCAACGAATTTGTATATCTTGGCAGTAGAGTAGTAGAAAATTGAGACAGCACAGAGGACATCAACAGCAGACTTACTGGAGCAAACAAGGCTTTTGCAATGCTGCAGACTATATGGAAATCTCAAAAACTAAGCATGAATATGAAAATCAGGATATTTAAAAGCAGTGTTCTAATTGTACTACTCTATAGAAGTGAATGCTGGAAAATCATCAAAACCATAGAAAAAAATTCTTTCCAGACTAAATGTTTATGAAGAATCTTTTGGCCAAACACCATAAGAAATAACATCTTGTTGGCAGAAATGCAGATGAAGCCACTGACAACAATTATTGAGGAAAGACACAGGTGATGGTTGGGACATGTGCTCTGAATGACTGACAACTCACTACCAAAAATAGCACAAAGATGGACACTACAAGGGAACAGAAGGAAGGGTAGACCAAAGGAGATATGGAGAAGGACAACAGAAAGGATGTTGAGCAATAGAGGGCTCACCTAGGCAAGAGTGGAAAAAAAAAACCAAAGGACAGGCATTTGTGGAAAACCCTTGTGGAAGCCACATGTGCCCTGAGCAAATAAGGTTCAGAGAGAAAGAGAGAGATTTTCTTCCTTTAGGCTGTGGCTGTTTATCTTTCTGAGTTTTGATTTCTGGTATTGGCTTTTCAGTTTTAGTCTTATCTTCTCTATACACAGGTTATGATCACTGTTGACATCTGCACCTCTGTATGCTCTTACATCTATCAGAGATGTTCTTTAATGGTTTCTGATACAAAAGTGATTGATCTGGTTTCTAGTTCTATCATCTGGAGATATCCATGATGTTTTATGTATCTCTTAGTGTGGAAATATTGCTCCTCCAATGGCCATACCCTCTGTTAAACATAGTTCAATTAATCTTTCTCTATTTTGATTTACCATGTCAATTCCTTCTTTCCCCATTATTTTTTCGACGTTGGTGTATCTTTCCCTACCTTGGCACTTAAGTCTCCCATAACAATTAGGATGTCGTGTTTGTGGACACTGCTGTATTTAGTGATAGAAATCATCTTTTATTTCATCATCTGCATCATTCGTGGCTGCATAACATTGTATGATTGTCATTCTTCCGTGTCTTAGTTTGTATTCTGCTCTTATTATACGACTATTCACTAGTCCCCATTCTATAAGGCTCTTTGCTGTTATATTTGACATAATTATACCTACCCCTTCTCAATGTTTCCCATCACCTCCGTGTGAAGGGTCATGCGGGATTTCCACGAGTGTAAGGCATGGGAGTGAAGCGTCACCGTTCATGAGTACAGAAGTGGAAGCCCTATAAGTATCGAGAAATGTGTGGGGGAAGGAGCAGTAGAGCCAGAGGCATGGCAAGGGCTGATTTTGTCTCATCTGTGTAGCCCCATCCGACCTCATATTTTGATATAATGTGTTGTGGAAATCATACTGGCCGTGGATTGATGTCAGTATAGTCGTGTATGGAGATTCGTTGATTCAGGTTGAAATTCAGTGCATTGGCACAAAGGAGGGAAGATATGTCGATATGCGTGGTATTCAGTGCATTGGCACAAATGGAATGATGTGATGTGTAGTATGGGACTTTCATAGCAGCATTAAAGATGAAAGTATGCTTTGCTTATGAGGGCCAGGAGAGCCCAGGCCAGCTGGGCCCATATGATTCAGTGATATCTTAGAGTGTTATGCATTATATATTGATGTCATACGTGTTTCATTCATGATGATACATGATGATGTTTTGTGCATGCAACGTCTGCATGACATGATATGGTTTATGTAGTGTGCATAATAAAATATTGACTGATTTTGATTGCTTGACTTTGTAATTTGTAATCCATGCCACATCATTAATATGAATGTATGTGATATTCTGCATGACTGGCATACAGTATCCTTGGAGGGAAAATCCTGGGATTTTCAGGTTTCAGATCCTGTCTCTCCCTTAAAATGTCCTTAGTTGTAGATTTATCACCCCACTAAGTTTACATCTGCCTGAATTAATTATTAACTTACGGTTTTATTTGGGGCTGATGAATGGATCCTTTCGATCTTTGTCTCAGTTCTTCTGTTGCTCGGTTGGTTTCGTTGCAAGTTTCCATAACAAGTCCCTTTTTTCCCCCATGCCTCTAGATGGGTCTCTGGATAAAGTTGTTTGCCTTATGCCAGCTCCCGGTTCATGATTTATGACAGATCAGGCAGAATCCCATTGATCTGTGCATGGCGGCAACAGCATTAAAAAATGCATGCCATCTTGCACTTCACCCAGCTTTTGATAGATTCAGACAAATCTGTTCACTTGTTTCAGGAGGAGTTTAGTGCAGAAACTGATTTATAGTGTCACTTTGAGTTCATTTTTTTAAAGTTATATTAAGTTGTGGAAAATTTGTCACAGTTTCTCTGCGCAACCTTTTCCCAAAATATAAGCCATGAGCGCAGTCTGTATTAAAAAAGAAGACAAAACGGTGTAAAAAAATTATATTTCTACTATTATGTCAAAGCTTTTTTCTGTATTTTAAACTTCTTTTACAACTCAAAATGCAATTAAGATTAATGAAATAAAGTCAATGTAATACTAAAATAATTACTGGAGACATTTTTTCTCATTATAATTTATAAGTCATTGCCAAGAATGTTCTATTTAATTTGTACTCACCCTGATCACACTTAGGACCAGTAAAGCCACTATCACAACCTTGGGTGCAGGTTCCATTTAATGTGTCACAGCTGCCATTGCCTCCACAGTTTGTGCTACAGTTCTGGCTACAGTTGTCACCAAATTTTAAATACGGGCAATCTGTACGAAAAAAAAAATTCCTTTTGTATGTGTGTCTGAAAATGTTTCTGAATTTTAAAGTTTCTTTTTATTTGTGTGATTTCGTAATTTATATGCTCAGCATGTTTATAATGCTATGAGACATGGATAAAAATGAAAAAAATATGGAGTCAAAAGTTACAAAAATCTTCATTGAAGTTTGAAACTAAAAAAAATTAAGGTACAGAGAGTTAGAGTTCAGAGAGAGAAAATCATGTGGACTTCGCTGTATTATAACTAATCTTCAAAACAAAAAAGGCAGCGTCTTTTTGCTATGTCACCTCAAACACTTTTATTTACTATTTTTACTATTTAGAACTTTTGTTATCTCATCCTTCATTGTTCATAATAAGTGCTGTTTTTAGTGCATTACACTGCTTCCATTGTTTATTCACATATACATATATGTAAAGTTGCTCCCCTAAATATTAACAATAGTTGAGAAATGAATATTGAAAAATGGATATATGAAAAAGAAATAAATATAGCTCTAAAACTGTAAAAACTACAGAGTGTTTCAGTCAGTTTTTGTCAGTTTTGGTTGAAAACACGAATGAGAAAAAGTACACAGCTCGATGAAAGTGCTAATGACATAATCATCAAATTATTTTTTTAATACGGTGACCTCGTTCAAAAATGGCGCCGCCGCTATTGACTGAGCAGAAAACTCGAGTTGTGGAATGGTTTCTTCAAACATATTCCTTTGTCACAGTCCAGCCAGGTTCAGAAACCAGTACTAGAGCAAGGTAGAACCAGCAAAGAATACGGTGAAGATGTTGGTAAAACAGTTTCGTAAAAGTGAGAAAGTGACAGGCAAGAAAAGAAGTGGGAGCAAGCCCGAAACTGCAGAGAATAATCGTGTGAGTGTGGTCTCGTCTCATACAGAAGTATATGCAACGTTTAGGTATAGAAAATGTGGGATCGCCTTCGATAGCATTGTGCTAATTTGAACCAACCTACGCAAGCGCCTGTCTTCCAGTCAAAAATGTTGTACTCTGCGTGCAGAGAACAGAGGATTAGGTTTACAGAGGATATTGGAAATCATGCAGCAGAACTTTCACATTCTGGAACACATTTGGTTTAGTGACGAGGCCTACTTTCATCTCACAGGGAGCATAACGTGTGTTTCTGGAGTACTCAATACCCCCATATAATTCAGGAACCCACTCTGCATGCCCAGAAAGTCTTTGTGTAGTGTGAGGTTTCTTCATAGGGTATGACTGGGTCTTTCATGTTTGATTATTACGCCACTGAAGAGACTTATGTCATAATACTTGACTCCTTCTTCCTCCCTGAACTGAGACGGAGAACATGTTCTATTCGAGTACAGTGGTTCCAACAGCATGGACCTAGACCTCGCACTGCGCCAGAGGTCCTGGAATTCCTGCACTCCAAGTTCCAGCATCACATAGTGTCTATTCTTTTCCCACAGAAATTCCAGTGTAGATTCTCTTGGCCACCGTGCAGTCGAATTTAAATCCATGTGATTACTTCCTCTGGAGTTACCCAAAGTGTTAAGCAGTGCTCCCGAAATCTGACAGAACTGAAGGAGAGGAATGTGGACAGTTATGTGCAGGTCACAAGAGAAATGCTCACTTGTACTATGTATTACATCACCATGAAATTCAAGAGTCCCAAGGGGCTCATATCGAGAACGTCATATACAAAGCTACCCTTATGTTAAATTATAATCCTTGCTTGTTACTATGACACTGTTTTTGTATAAATAAATTTGCTTTTGCCAATGTACTGCTAAACTAAAACTGACAGTTACTGACTAAAACATCCTGTGTAGTGTATATTATAAAACATTGATCTTGAAGCTTTTAATTTTGTTTTATGGGAAAATAACACAAGACTCACCCCGATCACAATAGTCTCCATCTTTTCCTAGAGGACACCTAAAGCATGTTCCATTATATATGTCACATGAATTATTCCAACAGTAAGTACAATTGTTTTTACAGTCAGGACCAAAAGATGGTGGCTGGCATTCTGAAAATGTGATTTTTTTTTATATCTGAGAGAAGTTTACTCATGTGAGAATACTATTAAAAATCTTAGAGTTTTGTAAAAATTTAACAAAAACAGGAGACAGCAAAACTTTATATAGCATACAAAAGAGGCTAACAGGTACTATTACGTCTAGAGAAAAACCAATCCTTAGCAAAACTGGAGCACTATTAACATCAAGTAAAGACCAAAAACAAAGATGGGCTCACATCCAAGAAATACTTAATCGATCACACCCAAAACAATTGTTAAACCTTGAAACTGACTTACCAGCCCCACAACTAAATGTCAACCTAGATGAAATTAAATTGCATGAAACTGAAACAGCAGTGAATTTAATGGCTAACAACAAAGCTGCAGGTGAAGATGAAATAACAGCCGAAATGTTAAAAGCTATCAATAGTGACAACATGAGACAACTACAGAGAATGTTTAACAAGATTTGGAAAGAAGAGAAGGTCCCTTCTAATTGGAAAAAAAGGAATCATTGTTAAAATACCAAAAAAAGGCAACCTTAGTGACTGTAACAACTGGAGAGGAGTAACCTTAATATCAGTTGTGTCAAAAGTATTTTGCAACGTCAATTTGAATAGACTTAAAGATATGGTGGATACTGCAATGAGAGAAGAACAAGCATGATTTCGAAAAGGGAGAAGCTGTCTCGACCAGATCTTTACTCTAAGAATAATACTTGAAGAACATATTGAAAAGCAGAAACCATTAATACTGAACTTCATAGATTTTAAAAAGGCATTTGACAGCATACACAGAAATTCATTATGGAGAATTTTAAGTCTATATGGAATACCATCTAAAATTGTCAACATCATTAAGGACTTATACAATGGATATGTTTGTGCAGTCAAGACAGAAGAAGGGATGAGTGAATGGTTCCAGATTGAAACAGGTGTGAAACAAGGATGTATACTGTCTCCTTTACTTTTTGGGATTACAATAGATTTCATAATGAAAAAATGCTACACAAGTAACACAGGTATTGACTGGGTACATGGGACCCAACTAGAAGATCTTGATTTTGCTGATGACATAACTCTTATCAGTAAAAATGTGAATTCCATGCAAGAAAAAACAGATACCCTGTCTTCAATGGCTAGCAAAATAGGACTTGAAATTAACAAGGACAAAACAAAAATAATGAAAATTCCTATTAATCAAAATGGGAAAATACACATAGAATGGACAGATATTGAAGAAGTCAATCAATTTGCATACCTTGGCAGCTACATAGACCAGGATGGTGACACCAAAAAGGAAGTTAGGATCAGAATTGCAAAGGCAGCATCAATCTTCAAGAATCTTGAGAACATATGGAATTCAAAAGTTATAAGCACGAAAACCAAGTTAAGACTATTCAATTCAAATGTAATTTCCACCCTCATTTATGCATGTGAAAGCTGGAAAACAACTAAAGAAATAGAAAAGAAATTAGACTCTTTTGAAAACAAATGCCTAAGGAAAATACTCGGCATCAAGTGGAACGAATTCAAGAACAATGCAGAGATAAGACAGATGACTGAACAACAACCAGTCTCATGGGTGATCAGGAAAAGGAGATGGACATATGTAGGTCACTTGATGAGAAGAAATGATCAGAGAATTCCAAAACAAGCTATCAAGTGGAACATAACAGGCCAAAGAAAAAGAGGCAGACCGCGTGAAACTCTGAAGAGGACACTGTTAAGAGAGGCCAAATTAACAGGCATAAAATCCTTTGATAATGTTGAAAGACTCGCCGAAGACAGGAAAAATTGGCTACTTTGCGAGCCCTATGTGACGTTTAACGGCACGGGAAGGATACAAGATATAAGAAGATAAGAATGCACTGCTAAACTGAAACTGACAATCACTGACTGAAACATTCGGTACAGTGTATATTATAAAACATTGATCTTGAAGCTCTTAATTTTGTTTTATGGAAAAATAACACAAGACTCACCCAGATCACAAAAGTTTCCATCTTTTCCTGTAGGACACCTGTAGCAAATCCCATTATATATGTCACATGAATTATTCCAACAGTTAGTACAATTGTTTTCACAGTCAAGACCAAAAAATGGTGGCTGGCATTCTGAAAATGTGATTATTGTATATTTGAGAGAAGTTTACTAAGGTGAGAATACTATTAAAAATCTTAGAGTTATGTTAAAATGTTGACAGAAGAACTAAGCATAATTTGTTACACTACTCATGGTGGTTAATGCACGACAAGAATATGAAATTTTTAGTTTCTGTTACACGCTTCTAACATTTCCAGGTGTTTGTATGTTATTTATCTGAATTCTGAAAATTTCCCTGCCCTACTTATTTTCATACTTTAATTAAATTCAGGAGTGTTTTGGATTACTCTAATCTATAATTACTGAGCTACTGGAAAATAAAATGAAAACCACAGAACCGTCTGTTGTGACATCAAAATGATTAATCAGAAAAACCACACATTTTATGCACAGACTTGCAGTATAGAGAAAACTGTTTTTAAAAACCTTGATTAACTGTGATTAATAAAATCACAGAGTTTGAGTTTCTGGGACAGGCTACAAGTACCAAGCCAAGGGATTCCAGAAAAAAAAAAATTAATTCTGAAGAAAAGATAACTCTGAACACCAAATTACTAAAACAAATGTACTTTTATGTATCAAATTATGCAAAAACACATTACTTAAAATATTAAGTTACTGTAATACGTGTATCCAAAAATAATTTAACTATATAACTATATTAATAATAAATTTATTTAATTTTCTTTTTCGTTCGAAATTGTGCAAAATGAAACAAGAAACAGTAATAAAAAAAACAGTGATGTATACTCACGCTGGTCACACTTTGACCAGATAAAAATGCATAGCATTTATTATACATTATTTTTCATCATGAAGATGTAAAATAATTGTTTTATATTCATTCATCTTGATACTCTTCTTCAGCTTTCCGAGCCATTAAGGCTCATTGCTGCAGATAAAGTTCACCTCCACTCTTCTCCATTCCTAATTTTCTCTCTCCAGTTAGTAACTAATTTTTTTTAATATCTTCTTCTATGTTGTCTTTCCATCTCTGTTTTGGTCTACCACTTGGTCTTGTTTCCCTCATATCTTGTGCATATATAATTTTCTGTTTGTTCTCTTCCATTTTTTTGTACATGGCCCAAACAGCGTAGTCTGTTCAACTGCAAGACATTTATAATTCATTGAGATTTTGTTTTTGTTCAGTTCAGTGTTCTTTCTAGCTCTCCATTCTCCACTGTTGGTATTTTTATGGGGCCAAAGATTTTTCTTAGGATTTTGTTCTCAAAGATCTGCAATTTTTGTTCATCGCTCTTTACTGAACTCCACGTTTCTGATCCATACTTGACAGCTGGTCTTATGATAGTTTTGTAGATTGTTATTTTGGTGTTTTTGGACAGGATTTTGGATTTTAACAGGTGTTGCAAGACAAAGTATATTTTATTCTCTATCTGTACTCTGCTTTTAATTTTCTCGCTTACTGTGTTGCTTCTGTTCAAGATTGTGCCTATATATTTGTATGTTTCTGCTTTCCTAATGATCATATCTTCAACATATATATATATATATATATATATATAATATATATATATAATATATATATATATATTATATATATTAATCTGGATCATTCTGCCTCTGGTCTCTTGATATCTTCATATACTGTCTTATCTTGATTAATGATTAAGCCCATTTTTAGTGCTAAATGTCTCAGGTGTATACAGGTATTGATGACTTCTTGCATAGTTTCCCCCATTAGGTCGATGTTATCAGTGAATCCTAGTATTTTACAGTAGCTTGTTCTTCTGTACTGCTTTCTTCTTTCATTTTTCTTATTACCTTTTCTAGTACTAGGCTGAATAGTAAATGAGACAATGTATCACTTTGTTATAAACAAGTTCTTATATAGAAGAGTTCTGACCTTCTTCCTTTATATATTACTGTATTTTGTGCATCCTCCATGCATATTCTGATCAATAATTTATTAGGTATCTCAAATTCTTATATAATTTTCCATAAGCTGCTCCTATATATGCTGTCATATCAGTGATGATATTTTGTACTTTTCTGCTCTTTGACGCAGATAAAATATTTGGTCTACAGTTTATCTGTTCTTCCTGAAACTTGCCTGACAGTCTCCCAGTATGTTTTTGCTGTATGGTTTTAATGTATTTAAAAGTATAATTGATAGTATTTTGTAGTTTGTTTGTAGTAATGATATTCCTCTGTAGTTTTCACACTTGCTCTTATCGCCTTTTTTTTGTAATATTTGAATACTGGGATCAGTAATGATTCTCTCCATTCCCTAGGGAGTTTTTTTTCTCTCCATATTTGTTGTATTAGTGCACATATCTGTAGATTTAGACCTCCTTCCTTAATCACTTCTGCAAGAATTCCATCTGAACCCGTTGCTTTGTTTCGTAGAAGCATGATACTGGAGATGACTTCTTCTAAGTCTGGTTCCTCTATCTCAGGTTAACAGGTCTGTATTTCTTCCCATGGTAATGTGCTTATGGCTCTTCACAGTTCAGTAGTTTTTCAAAATATTATTTCTGTCTGATACATATTCTCTCTTCATTATCAATCATGTTTCCATTACTATCATTCAAGCTCTGCAGAGGTTGTTTATACCCTTGTTTTAGAGTTCGCAGTTCTTTATAGAATTTCCTGCTTTTCTTATTTTGATGGCATATCTGCATCTCGTTTACCTTGTATTTCATATATCATCATTTTTGTTGGTGAATAACTTTTTGAGTTTCTTTACACTGTGTGTGGCAGTTTGCCATATGTCCAAGTTTTCTGGGATAGTCCTGGTTTTTAAAGAAAATGCTTCGGGACACCACTTTTTCTTCAGTCTATTGTGTTCCACTTGATAGCTTGTTTTTGGGATTCTCTGACTGTTTATTCTCATCACATGACCAATGTATGTCCATCTCCTTTTCCTGATCACCCATGAGACAGGTTGTTGTTCGCTCATCTGTCTTATCTATTCCTTGTTTTTGAATTTGTTCCACCTCATGCCAAGTATTTTCCTTAGGAATTTTTTGCCAAAAGAGTCTAATTTCTTGTCTATTTCTTTAGGTGTTTTCTAGCTTTTACATCCATAAATGAGGGTGGATATTACAACTGAATTGAATAATCTCTCTCTCTCTCTCTCTCTGAACCTTAAGTGCCCAGGGCACATGGGGCTTCTGCAAGGGTTTTCCACAAATGCCTGTCCTTCGCCTTTTTTTCTGCTCTTGCCCAGGTGAACCCTCTATTGCTCAACATCCTTTCTGTTGTTCTTCTCCATGCCTCTTTTGGTCTACCCTTACTTCTGTTCCCCTGTGGTGTCCACCTTAGTGCTATTTTTGGTAGTGAGTTGTCAGTCATTCGGAGCATATGTCCCAACCATCGCCAGCATCTTTCCTCAATAATTGTTGTCAGTGGTTTCATCTGCATTTCTGCTAATAAGATGTTATTTCTTATGGTGTTTGGCCAAAATATTTTTCTAATTCTTCATAAACATTTAGTCTGGAAAGAATTTAACTTGTTTTCTATGGTTCTGGTGATTTTCCAGCATTCACTTCCATAGAGTAGTACACTTAGAACATTACTCTTAAATATCCTGATTTTCATATTTATGCTTAGTTTTTTTTATTTCCATATAGTCTGCAGCATTGCAAAAGCCTGGTTTGCTCTAGTAAGTCTGCTGTTGATGTCCTCTGTGGTGTCTCCATTTTCTACTACTCTGCTGCCAAGGTATACAAATTCGTTGACCTCCTCCACTAACTTGTTATCTACTCTGAGTAAATTTCTGTTGTTCACATTTTGTTTCATTAACTTTGTCTTTCCTACGTTGATCTTTAGTCCTATGTTATTTGCATTCTGAGTTAGCTTGTTTATTTTATCTTGCATATCTTTGTGACTGCTTGATAATAGACAAATGTCGTCCACAAAGTCAAGGGTCCATTGTAATCCTCTGCGTTTGTCTGATGTTGCCTCCTTCATTAACCAGTCCACTGCCAAGATAAATAATGTTGGTGATAGTACACATCCCTGTTTCACTCCTGTTTGTACCCTAAAGCTGCTGGAGGTATGTTCTCCACAGATAACTTTGCACTGAAAACCCTCGTATAGGGCTTTGATTACATTAACTATTTTATGGGGGAGGCCATGCCATCTTAGGATTTTCCACAGTGCATCTCTGTTGACACTGTCAAAGGCTTTCTCAAAATCTATGAATAATGCATATGTTGTGCTATGCCACTCATTTGCCTGTTCTAATATTTGTCTAAGTACAAATATGTGGTCTATGCATGATCTTCCTTTCCTAAATCCTGCCTGCTCTTTCCGAAGTTTTTCCTCAAGTGTTGGTACAATTCTGTTGATGATTATTCTGCAAAATACTTTACTGGTGAGTGGCAGTAGGGTAATGCCTCTCCAGTTCCCACAATCTCTGAGGTCACCCTTCTTTGGTAGTTTTACTATAAGCCCAGTTTTCCACTCCTCTGGGGCTTTTTCTAGATCCCAAATTTGTTGTAATATCCGGCAAAGTTGTTTTGGTGTTTCTGTTTCTTCTGCTTTCAACATCTCAGCAGTCACTTCATCTTCACCTGGTGCCTTGTCTGATTTTAGCTTCTTTATCGCCTCCTTTACTTCACTTATTGTTATTGGTCCTGTACTGATGTTTACTTCCGTTTTTGCTTCAGGTATGTCTATTGTTTGTGCTGCTTGTGTTCTGTTTAGTAGGGTGTTAAAGTGTTCCCTCCATCTTTCAATTTTTTTCTCTTTCTCCACTGACCAGTTGTCCATTTTGTGTTCTTACTGCACTTTCACATCTTGTGTTGAAGTTACCTGTCATCTGCTTTGTGATTTTATATATGGTTTTCGTGTCATTTGTATATGCTGCTTTCTCTGCTGTTTCTGCTAAGTTGTCATAATATTGACGTTTATCTTGACGGCATGATTCCTTCACTTCTTTGTCTTTTTGTGCATAATTACTTAAAACTCGTTCTTTAAGCCATTGTGATTTGGTGTTCAGTAATTTTTTCTTGATTTCTTTTCTTTGCTCTATCTTTTCCCATGTGGTCTCGCTTATCCATTCCTCTTTTCTCCTTTTTCGATATCCCAGCACCTATTTTGCTGTTTCCTGTAGTGTTTTATTGAACTCTAATATGGACATTTCTGCTTCGTCTTGTAGGACACTGAAGCGGTTCTTAAGTACTATTTAGAATTCATTTCTTGTTTGCTGGTCTATCAGTTTTCTTGTATCAAAATGTATCTTTCTGTGTTCTCCGATTTTGGCTTTCCTTAATTTTAGTTTTATTTTTGCTACCAGAAGGTTGTGATTACTTCCTACATCTGCTCCTTTCCTTGCTCGCACATCTTGTAGTGACCGTTTCCACTTGTTATTTATTAGTATGTGATCGATTTGGTTTTCTGTGGTTTTATCTGGTGACCTCCAAGTCACCTTATGGATGTTTTTGTGTTGGAAAATTGTCCCTCCAATGGTCATCATGTTTTCTTCACAGAAACTGCTTTTCTCCATTTTCATTTATTTCTCCAATTCCTTCTCTTCCCATGATTCTTCTTCTATCTTCATTTCCTTCACCTACTTTGGCATTGAAGTCGCCCAAGATGAGTAGCATATCATGCTTGGGTATTGTTTCTACTGTGGCTTGGAGGCTGTTGTAAAAATCTTCTTTTAATTTTCTTCAGCTGCTTCTGTTGGTGCATAACAAACTATAATAGACAGCTTCGTGAATCTTGAGTTGAACCGTGCATATAATAATCTCTCATTTATTGGAGTCCATTTCAGCAATGCTCTTGATGCTTCTTTTGTTATAATCAATGCTACTCCTCCTTCATGAAGATCTTCTTTACCTGACCATATTATTGTATCTTCTGTGTGCTGTGTTGTTAATTTCCTTCTGCCTTGTCCTGTCCATCTTGCTTCTTGTATTCCTAGTATGTCTAGTTTGTATCTGTGCATTTCCTTGATGGTTTGTGCTAGTTTTCCAGTCTAGTTTAGTGTTCTTACATTCCAGCTGCCTATTTGCATCTTGTGTTTAGGTTCCAGGAGGTCTGCAGTCGGGCTGGGGACTTCCAGTGACTGGCTTTCATCCACAACCTTCATGGGCTCAGTTTCCTGATACGCATTTCTCCTTCCACCTGCATTTATTTTTTCCCTTGCTTCCGTTTCTGTAGCAGTCTGATAGTTTTTTTACCAGATAGGGTTGCTGGCCCTATGCTGAACCCTCCTTAGTCGCCTTTTACGATCATGCGTGGTAGGGTATAGTGGTCCTATTCTTTGCAGATCCCGGGTACCACACAGGGGGAATTGAATAATCTTAACTTGTTTTTTGTGCTTATAACTCTTTAGTGCCATATGTTCTCAAGATTCTTGAAGGTCGATGCTGCTTTTGCAATTCGAATCCTAATTTCCTTTCTGGTGTCACCATCCTGGTCTGTAGCTGCCAAGGTATGATAATTGGTTGACTTCTTGAACAATTTTCCCTTCTACATATTTTTTTTTTTTCTTTTTGATTAATGGGAAGTTAATTCTTGTTAATTTTAAGTCCTATTTTGCTAGCCAGTGAAGACATGATATCTGTTTTTTTCTTGCATCGAATTTACATTGTCACTGATAAGATTTGTGTCATCAGCAAAATCAAGATATTCTAGTTAGATCCCATGTAGCCTGTCAATACCTGTGTTACCTAAGCAACATTTTTTCATTATGACGTCTATGGCAATTCCAAAAAAAAAAAAAAAGCAAAGGAGAAAGTATACATCCTTGCTTCACGCCTGTTTCAATCTGGAACATTTTGCTCATTCCTTCCTCTGTCTTGACTGCACAAATATATCCGTTGTAGAGATCTTTAATAATGCTGAAAATTTTAGATGGTATTCAATACAGCATATAGTCTTAAAATTCTCCCCAATGAATCTCTGGGTTGAATGCCTTTTTCAAGTCTATGAAGTTCGGGATTAATGATTTTTGCTTTTCAAAAGGTTCTTCAAGTATTATTCTTAGAATAAAGATCTGGTTGAGACAGCTTCTCTCTTTTCGAAAAAATGCTTGTTCTTCTCTCATTGCGGTATCCACCATATCTTTAAATCTATTCAAAATGATTTTGCAAAATGCTTATGATGCAACTGATATTAAGGTTACTCCTCTCTAATTATTGCAGTCGTTAAGGTTTTTTTTTTTTTTTGGTATTTTCACCTTGATTCCTTGTTTCCATTTAGAGGGACCTTTTCTTCTTTCCAAATATTTTTAAACATTCTCTGTAACTGGTTTCAAGTTGCTGCTGTTAATAACTTTTAACATTTTAACTGTTATTTCGTCTTCACATGGAGCTCTGTTGTTAGCCATTAAATTCACTGCTGTTTCTGTTTCATGCAATGTAATTTCATCTAGGTTGACATTTAATTGTGGGATTGGTAAGTCGGTTTCAAGGTTTATCCATTCTTTTTGGTGTGGTCAATTAAGTGTTTCTTGGAAGTGTTCGGCCCACCTTTGCTTTTGGTCTTTACTTGATGTTAATAGTGTTCCAGTTTTGCTAAGGATTCGTCTTTCTATAGATGTAATAGTACCTGTTAGCCACTTTTTTATGTTATATAAAGTTTTGCTGTCTCCTGTTTTTGCTGCTTTCTCTGCCTCTTTTTGCCATATTGTCTATGGATTCTCTTTTATCCCTTCTAGCTGAACTTTTTACTTTATTGCCTATTTCTTTGTATGTTGCTTTCGCCAAATCTTTTCCAAGGTCTGTTTTTACATTCAACATGTCTAATTTGACTGCTCATCTTTCATGTATGTACTTCCATGTGTTTTCTGATATCCATGCTTTTCTATTTGTTTTTTTAGGTCCAGCACTTGCTTTTCTTGTGATTATGGTTCTTGTGTAAGAATTAAATAATTCAGCTATATCTATCTCCTCTATCTCACTGAGTTTTTTTAATGACTGGTAAGTTCCAGATTGAAATTACTGTTAGTATTCTCTTCCTGTAGGCTGTATCTGTTTAGTTTTCTGAGTACTGATTTCTTGTGTCGGCCTTTCACTTTTAGTCTTATTTTCCCTATACACAGGTTGTGATCACTGTTGACATCTGCATCTCTATATGCTCTTACATCTATCAGAGATGTTCTGTATTGCTTTCTGATACAAATGTGATCTATATAGTTTCTGGTTCTTTCATATGGAGATATCCATGTTATTTAGGTATCTCTTTGTGTGGAAATATTGTTCCTCCAACGACCATGCCCTCTTTTAAGCGTAATTCATTTAATCTTTCTCCATTCTGATTTATTGTATCGATTCCTTCTTTCCCATTATTTTTCGACGCCGGTGTTATCTTTTCCTACCTTAGCATTGAAGTCCCCCATAACAGTTAGAATGTCGTGTTATAAACTTTGTTAATGAGTTTTGTTGTATTTAGAGATAGAAATCGTCTTTTATTTCATCATCTGCGTTGTATTTAGAGATAGAAATCGTCTTATATTTCATCATCTGCATCGTTTGTGGCTGCATAACATTGTATGATTGTCATTCTTCTATGTCTTAGTCTGTATTGTGCTCTTATTATACAACTGTTCAAGTCAGGAGAAGTGGACTTATTTCTTTGGATAGTCTGAATCTTTAGAGCAGTACTTGGAGTTACTGAAACTGTATGAAGTACATCTTTATTGTTCCTGGACATAATGCAAATGTGGAAAAGGCATTTTCCCTCATGAATGTGCATTTGGCAGAAGAACGAAATCGTTTTCACGTCTCAACAGTTGAACCAATAAATAAATATGTTTTTAACTATAGAATGGGCTGCTCAGAGTTCCATACTTAAGTCAGTAAGCAGCAAGATCTTTCTTCCAGAAGTTTCAAGTGGGATAACTACTAGAAGCAAGACGCAAGAAGGCATGATAATGTAGGATGTTGAAGGTTAATATCCTTCAGTGAAGTACATTTGTACTCAAGTAAAGAATGGTCTACATCCTATTAATTAATTTTGAGCTATTTTAATTTCAAAATGCATGCAAGATATAAAACATTAAGCACAAATATCATATATGTATGCAATACCAATAATTTCTGCTCTTCTGAGGTGAACGATAACATTATAATGACGTAACTTATATTCTTTACTTGGATATGCTATTGAAAACAAAATTCTTAGATCTAATGACATGTCTGCTAATGTTTATTAGGAAATGGTGATGATATTCAAACAGGTTTTTTTTTTTCAGTGTGAGAAAAATGCCTCGGGTTTTCCTTTACAGAATCTAGCAACTATATATATATATATATATAATATATATATATATATATATATTGTACTTAGACATATAAACATATATATGTGTGTGTGTGTGAGAGTAGTTTCATTACCCTCTGCTTTCCATATTATACATTATTTTAATTACTGAGAGCACTGATTAGTTAGTTTAGAAAGGATAATCATTTATGCACTCAGGGCACATCCATTAAGTGCTCCGATTTCCTCTTCTCTCCTCCAACATTCAGTAACAGATTACATCCTCTATGTGCTGGACGATCATTCTTCTGGAGCATCTGATTAGTTATTGTTGTTTTGCCACACAAATAACCACTACAAACTCTTTCATTCTTGACAAAGCTGGTTATTCACAGTATTTTGTTAAATCAGCCTATGTTATAGCATTGACAATGTCAGCACAGACCATTGCCTGCCTCTCCTCTTTGATAGCTGAGTCGGTCAGTAGCCTTGCTTTTTCAGTGTCCCTGATATCTGTATGACCCAGTACAAAAACAAAGATCGGTTGATGGATCCATGGCATCTATAGGGATTTAAGCCACTGATACCTTAAAGAGCACTTGATTTTTCTTTATCATGTTCATATCTCTCTCTCTCTCTCTCTCTCTCTCATTCTGAACTTTAAGTGCCCATGGCACATGGAGCTTCCACAAAGGTTTTCCACAAATGCAGGTCCTTTGCCTTTTTTCCACTCTTGCCCAGGTGAGCCCTGTATTGCTCAGCATCCTCTCTGTTATTCTTCTCCATGTCTCTTTTGGTCTACCCTTATTTCTCTTCCCCTGTGATGTCCATCTTAGTGCTATTTTTGGTATGTTCATCTAGCCAGTCAAAATGCATGCCTGTGCATTGTCGTATGACTACACATGATAACACTTGTAAGCGTAGGAAAACATGTTACAAACATCATTTTTCTCTTTTTAAATTATCCTGGTGGCTATATTCTTCAATTCTGGACAGATCATTAATTTATGTTTGTTAAAAATGAACTTTTTGACATTTTAAAAATTTTTATGACATAAATATACATGACTTTTTTCTTGTTACTGAAACTAGATCGGCGTTTCCTTAAACCTAATCCAGCATGTACAGGTGCACAAATATTTAGCCCATATAAGACACTCTGCCAAACGACTGTGACTGGTCAAGACATCTGTGAATAAATTCTGTAGGAAATATAACCAATAGTTTCTGGGCAAAATGCACAGCAAAGAAATAATGATGCACGACTGGACGAGATATAACTTTCCATCATTCCATGCAGTTCAGGTCACCTGACCATCAGGAACAAAATCCTGAATCGAGAAGAAAATCTTCCAACGAATGCCGAAAATGTAAATCGCCGCCATAGATCAGCCACAGGTCCCTTACTTATACAAGGTCCGACAATTAAATAAAAAGACTAATTACATAAAAAATAAAATAAACAACAGTTGAAGACATAACCTGTAAGTAAAAGTAAGCCCCTTGTGCATTGATACAGCGAGTGGCATGATCTAACAAACACTGGAACGACCTCTGCAGTTCTTCTGTTGTTATGGCCTTCAAACTCAATGTTATGGCCCTTTGGATGTCATCAGTATCATCAAAGAAGCGTCCTTTCAATGGCAACTTTAATTTTGGGAATAGAAAAAATCGCAGGGAGACAAATCTGGGGAATAGGGTGGATGGTTGAGAACACACACTTGTTTTGGGGCCAAAAATTCCTGTACAACTACCGTTCTGTGACCCGGTGCATTATCATGAAGAAGGAAAAAACTGCCAGGTGTTGAATACTCGGGTCAGACTTGGAGAATCCTTTTCAATAGGTGTTTTAAAATACTTAAATAAACTTTGGCAGTAACAGTCTGTCCCTCTGGAATAAATTCTTCATGAATAACTCCTTTGCTGTCGTAGTAGCACACCAACATCGTCTTCACTTTCAACTTTTGAAGAAGAAATTTTTTGCCTTTTTGTGATGATGATGACTTCCACAGAGCATTTTGGCTTTTAGTTGTGGGATCATAGTGGAAAATCCATGTTTCATCCTGTGCAACAATCAAATTTAAGAAATGTTTATTTCTGCAACAAGATTTGATTATATTTTCTGCGTACTCAACACGCTATTTTTTTATCATCAGACAACGAATGGGGTACAAACCGGCAAGCAACATTTTTCTTGCCCAAATCTCCTACTAAAATTTTACAAATGGTCTCTCGGTTAACATCAAATTCACCTGCCATCATCCTCACACTTAAACAACGATCTTTGTGTATCCATTCTCTGACTTTTGCGATGAGTTCCTCATTACAAACAGAAATTGGGTGTCTATGTGTAGTTACATTTGTAATCTTTTCTACACCACTTTTTAATTGTGAATCGTGAAAGAACATGAAAATATATCTGGATTAATGGGATGAATTAATGCCAAGATGAACTGCCTCAATATCACTCATCAAATGTAGCTTCAATGATCTACTTGTATACATCAGCTGTAAAATACTGCGTTGGAAATATGTGATGAATGTTGTGGTTTCAAATGTAAATTTTATGAGGCATATAATGACCTGACTCACCATCAGTTTCAGCAATTTTTGTCAGAAAATGAGGCTATGTATGTGTATGTTTTGTATCACATGACATCAGGTGGCTTAGTAAGCAAGAGGTCCTAAATCATGTATTTGTGCTTCAAAATGAGATCAACTTCTTCCTACCAGAGAAATGAGAGCAGCAAGAGAAGCTATCTGATCCTGACCTTATATGGAATCTGGCATTCCTGACTCACAGTTTCTCAGTCAACTAAACATTAGATTGCAAGAAAAAGCAAAAACTTGTGCCTGAAAGGTTTTCTAATGTCAAATCTTTAAAGTTAAACTAAAAATTTTAATCAGACATGCAAATGAAGCAAATCTGTACCATTTCCCGTGTTGCAAGCATCTTTTGAAGGAAGAAAGCTGCAGATCCTTTCTTCATAACGGATGTCTTGAAAGTGTTAGAGACTGAACTCCAATTTAAAGAGATTTTCTACTTCTGTGATTGGAGTTTTTTGGAGTACGGATACCTGTGAACAGACTTTTTAGAGGTTGAATCTAGTCAAATCAAAGTTCTATTTAAGACTGGATGGAATGGGAGAGCAGCCAACAGATAATGTTGGTTATGGTCACCATTCTATGATGGTAGGCAGATGATCTCAATGTAGGGACAATGGTTACGATCAATGACTAGTACAGTCACTGCCCGGAAGGAAAGCAATGGTAAACTATCTTCTGGAAATATACCAAGAAACCCAAACAGCAACATGGAAAGTCAAATAGGAAAAAGATCTGGTGGTGAGGCCCCCAAGCCAGATAGATCTAATTTTAACACTGGGGAAGAGTGTGAGGCAGAGGTCAGTACTAGTAATTGTGATGACGGACAAAATCCTGACGGTGTTACCAAGGAAAACCCCTGCATCAAACTAAAAAGATAAATAAGAGTAGTAACATGGAATGTAAGAAGTATGAATGAGGAAAAATATCAAATAATAAGTGACGAGATGAAAAGAACACGGATAAACATTTTGGGAATCTGCGAACATCGATGGAAAGGATCAGAAAACTTTAAGAGCGAGAATGATAATATCTTTATATACTCTGGTGGAGAAGTAGGAGGAAAGAATGAAGTGGCTTTTTATTTGGACAAATCAACATCAAAAGCATTACTAGGCTACAATCCAGTAAGTGATAGAATCCTAACAATCAGACTTAAGGGCATTCCTAGAAATGTAACAATCATCCAGATATGTGCACCTACATCAGCAGCAGAAGAAGAGGAGGTAGAAAACTTTTATAACACACTACAAACGACAATAGACCAGGTATGGAAAAATGATATTGTATTAATAATGGGTGGTTTTAATGCAAAGATTGGTACAGAAATAGCAGAAGATGAAGGACATGTTGTAGGGAAATTTAGCATAGGACACAGAAATGAGCCAGGTGACAATCTAATGGCATTTTGCATGGAAAATGCGTTAATGATCGCTAACACACTTTTTAAACAACATCCAAGAAGACTTTACACATGGACATCACCTGATGGGAAAACCAAGAATCAAATAGATTACAATTTAGTGCAAAGAAGGTGGAGATCAAGTATAACATCAGCAAAAACTTTACCAGGTGCTGATTGTGACACGGACCATGAGTTATGATGAAGATAAAGATAAAAAAGACAGTTACGAGATCAAGACCACTCCGCTTTGATCTTACAAATATACCAGAACAATACGGTATAGAAATGAAGAACCGTTTCTAAATCCTGATGGCTGTACAGGAGGAGATGACACCAGATGAATTGGTTACGCAGGCCAAAGATATCTTAATAACAACAGCTAAAGACATGGTTCCAGTAAAGAAAACACAAAAGAATGGATGGATTACAACAGGCAGACTAGAACTGATAAAACAACATAGAGAAATGAAAACGCAATGGAAAGTGACAAACAACAACAAAGAGGAGTATAAATCTTTAACAAAAGAAGCACGATGAAACATAAGAAAAGTAAAAAAAAAACAATATATACAAGATTGTTGTGAAAGAATAGAAGAACATCAGAAGTGTGGAAGAGATAGTGAAATGTTTAAAGAAATGAAGACATTGACGAGAAATGTCACACCTAAGATAAAAGTAATTTATGATGAGATGGGGAATACCTTGACAGAGACAGAGGAAATTGTAGAAAGATGGAAGGAATATTGCAAAGGAATGTATGAAACAACTGACTGTGGAAGCAGAAATCAACAGTGTGAAGTATTATTGGAGGAGAAAGAACCTGAACCGACAATAGAAGAAGTTTTATGGGCAATAAAGAATCTGAAAAATGGTAAATCACCAGGATGTGATCAGATAACAGCTGAACTTATTAAAGTAGGAGGAAAGGAATGTGCAACAATCTATCATGCACTATGTAAAATGATATGGCATTCAGGTATTTGGCCAAAAGAATGGAAAAGAACTGTATTCATACCACTGCCAAAAAAGGGTAATCTGAAATTATACAAAAACATACACAAAGTGTTGCCCTGATTAGTCATGCCAGTAAAATTCTGTTAAAAATCATAATGGGTAGACTTCGAAAGAAAATAGAAGAAGAAATCAATATGGTCCAAGCTGGTTTCAGGCAAGGAAGAGGATCAAAAGATCATATGTTCAATATAAGATTAATAATAGAGAAATGCAGAGAGTTTAATGTGAATCTATATTTAGCCTTTTTAGACTACTCAAAGGCATTTGATTGTGTACAACACAAGAAACTTTATGATATAATGGAAAAAACTGGATTTCCAACACATTTGATACAAATAATATCACTGTTGTATCTAGACCAACAAGCAGCAGTAAGAATAAATGGTGAAACAACAACTTGGTTTGACATAAAACAAGGGGTCCGTCAGGGGTGCAAATTGTCACCCTACTTAATTAACTTGTATACTGAAAATATAATAAGGAATGTTAGAGAAGATGTAGACAAAGAATATTACAATGCCATAACAATTGGAGGTTATGAAATACCAGAGATTAGATATGCTGATGACACAGTATTACTGTCCACAACACAAAAAGGAGTGGAAAAACTAATTATGTCAGTCTGTAAGAACAGCGAAGAGCAGAACCTCTATCTTAATGCAAAGAAAACTAAATTGATGACAACTGACAAAACAAACAAGGAGCTGAAATGTATATATCAATAAGGAAAAACTGAGAAGTGGAGAGTTTTGAATATCTTGGATCACTACTAACTAATAATGGAGATACAATGAGGGAAATTAAAAGGAGGACATCTATCGCTCTTCAGAAAGTAAAACAAATAAAGAATCTGTGGAGAGGAGCAGACAGAACCACAAAAATAAGATTTTAAGGTCATGCATCTCTTTCCCATCGCAACATATGCCTGTGAGACCTAGACACTTAACAAAACAGCTGAGAAACACATAAATGCCTTTGAATGTAAATACTACAGAAGAGTTCTCCAAACATCGTGGACACAAAAAAGAACAAATATATCTATACTACAAGAACTTAATATTGAAGAAGGCTGGCTAGTAAAGAGGATTAAAGAGAGAAAACTTAAATATTTTGGACACATTAAATGTCATGATAATTTAGAGAAGACCATATTGGAAGGATACATAATGGGAAAAAGAAAGAGAGGAAGACCAAGGCGAAGATGGCTGCAAGACATCGTTGATGATCTGCAAATGAATGCAGCGGCAGCAGACCATCTTTCTCACAACCGAGAGGCCTACAGGAGTGCTGTTTGGGAGGCAAAGTTCCTCAAAGGACATGCAAATGAATGAATGAATTTAAGACTGAGTGATGGTCACTTGCACCTGTGCTTAAAACTCTCAGTGACCATTCATATTATGGACATCAACACTCTAGCCTCCAAAATCCAGGCACAGAGTTTGCATTGAGAGACCAAAATGCTAAGATGCTGATATCCAAACATTATTAGTGTTACCCCTGATGTTACCTTACTAAAGAATCTGTGGAGAGGAACAGACAGAACTACAAAAATAAGATTTTTAAAGGCATGCATCTTTCCCACTGCAACATATGCTTGTGGGACTTAGATGTTTAACAAAACTGCTGAGGAACACACATAAATGCCTTTGAATGTAAATTCTACAGAATTATTCTTCAAATATCATGGACACAAAAAAGAACAAATATATCCATACTACAAGAATTAATATTGAAGAAGGCTGGCTAGTAAAGAGGATTAAACAGAGAAAACTTAAATATTTTGGACACATTAAACGTCATAATAATTTAGAGAAGACAGTCTTGGAAGGGTACATAAAGGGAGAGAGAAACAGAGGAAGACCAAAGCGAAGATGGCTGGAAGACATCGTTAATAATCTGCAAATGTATGCATCAACAGAAGACCATCTTGCTCGCAACCGAGAGGCTCATAACAGGAGAACTGTTAGGAAGGCAAAGTTCCTCAAGTGACATGCAAATGACTGACTGACTGACCCCTGGTGAAATGTAAAATTCACGATATTTTAGTATTAAAGATCATGTACTATAATACTCCACTTCTTTCTATTATGATATTCAGTTCAAATATACAGAAATTTAAAAGGTCTTTTCTTTATCACCTTTGAGACAGTTTAATCTTCCCTCATCTGATTCCCTCCAGTATTGCTACGCTGCAGCCTGCGACCTGACTGGACTTCGATGGTGTAGCTCACTACAACTAAAAGGCTGTCAGCTGCTGTGGTACATACATTTTAAAAGTTTATTGCATTCATTGGATTTAAGGTACCTATTGTTTAATGATTTGTGTCACTATTTCACTAAAAATTGCATACCACCATATATTTCCACCTCACACAGTGTCACAATGTAGCCAGCATCCGATGTCCAGTTTGTTGCTTGTATGATCACACCTGATATTGGTGTGCCTTGTGTTGCAGCTATCACCACCGTGTAAACATTCTGATGCTTATCTTCTTGGTCTTGGTATGTAATATTATTTGTGGTAGAAACCGCAGTCAGGATAAACCCTTTAAGACGTTCTGGAACGGCTGAAAATAAAAAAAAAATAAAACAGTCTTGTTTTAGACATCAAAGTAATGGCAGATGTTAACAACAAAAACCGTATTAAGATTAAAATAAAATTATTATGTATTTTCAACATATAAAATGGTCACGTATGTGTTTGTTTTCCATTTCAGAAGTGTTTATTGTTACATTTAACCTTAAATTTGACACAATTATGTAGCTTTAAAATAATGTAAAAAGAGTCATTGAATATCATCCTCATATCTTAAACAAGGAATAATTTTTCCTGTTTTCTTTCATTTTAATGATCTCTCTCTCTCTCTCTCTCTCTCTCTCTCTCTCTCTCTCTGAACCTTAGGTGCCCAGGGCACAAGGGACTTCCGCAAGGGTTTTCCACAAATGCCTGTCCTTTGCCTTTTTTCCACTCTTGTCAGGGTGTGCCTCTCTTGCTCAATATCCTCTCTCTTGTTCCTCTCCATGTCTCTTTTGGTTTACCCTTACTTCTGTTCCCCTGTGATGTCCTTCTTAGTGCTATCTTTGGTAGTGAGTTGTCAGTCATTCGGAGCACATGTCTCAACCATCGCCAGCGTCTTTCCTCAATAATTGCTGTCAGTGGCTTCATCTGCATTTCTGCCAAGATGTTAGTTCTTATGATGTTTGGCCAAAATATTTGTCTAATTCTTCATAAAGATTTAGTCTGGAAAGAATTCAGCTTGTTTTCTATGGTTCTGGTGATTTTCCAGCATTCACTTCCATAGAGTAGTAGGCGAGTAAAAGGCTCCTTAAAACCTCTCGCTCCCGCTTGCCTTGCGGGTAGGACAGGGAATCCAAAGGCTAGAGGAGAGTCCGTATACAAACCGACAGAAGGCAACGGGAAACCACTGTTGTAGCTCCCAAGAACAATTATGCGTATTCAGAGTAATAGATTTGTCATGAACGATGTGAATGGATGTTCCTTTGGAACAGGTGAGCCAGATCGTCATCAAGCTACTGGTGGCAAAACTAACAAGTTCAAAATAGCAACATGGGATGTTAGAACTCTATTCCAGGCTGGAAAATTAGAAAATGTAAAGAGAGAAATGGAAAGGATGAAGATCAACATATTAGGAATGAGTGAAGTTAGATGGACAAGTGCAAGGAAGATAAACTCAGATAAATATACAATAACATATTCAGGAAATGAGAAACATGAACGAGGAGTAGGAATAATATTTGGCGAACAAATAGCAAGGACAATTGTAGGATATTTCAACATCAACATCTCGGACCAAGTCCTGCTAGCCCAACTGAAAGGACGACCAATAAACATAAATATTATACAAGAGTACGCTCCAACACCTGAAAGTTCTGAAGATGTACAGCTATTTTATAATGACACAGAGACAGCCCTGAAACACACAAAGTCCCGTGAAGTTACCATAGTCATGGGAGATTTTAATGCCAGAGTTAGCAACGGAAGAACTTCGGACATCGCTGGTGACTATGGACTGGAGGTGAGGAATGACAGAGGTAGTAAATTAATTGAATGGGCAAGAATACACAGCATGGTTGTAGGAAACACCTGGTTTCAACAACATATCAGAAGACTGACAACGTGGTGCAGCGCAGACAAAAAGACTTTTAACCAGATAGACTACATATTAATCAACAACCGATTCCGGAATGTATTACTGACAACAAAAACCATGCCAGGAGCTGACTATAATAGTGACCATGACCCACTCTGTAGAAAAATTAGAATAAAGCTAAATAAAGCATGCAGAAAAGTAAGAAACATCAAACTGAATACAGAATTCCTTAAAAATTACCAAGAACTGCGAGAACAATACAAAGTTATTATAGCAAATAGATACAATGCAGTAGCAAAGATAAATAGTAAAGATGAACAATGGGCAATGTTAAGAGATTCTATCCACCAAACTGTTAAGGAGATAATACCATCGAAAAAAGAAGCCCCTAAAAATAAATGGATGACAGATGACACCTTAGGACTGATGGACAAGATTAGAAGGAGTAAAAATAACCAAGAACAATATAGCATGATAAATAAAGAAATAAGACGCAAATGTAGAGAACCAAAGGAAGTGTGGTTAAATGAACAGTGCAGACAAATAGAGGACTCCTATAATAAAGACAGGAAAAACAAGCACAAACGAATTAGTGAACTCACAGGCAGGAAAACAAAATATACCACAGGATGCCTGAAATCAAAAGAAGGTAAAATGTTAATGGGAAAAGAAGACATTGTGGAAAGATTGGCAAAATACATAGGTGAGCTATATGGAGGAGAAAGACCAGAATTAACACAAGATACTGAAAACTGTGATGGACCACCAATACTTGAAATTGAAATCATAGATGCCATCAAACATATGAAGAAAGGAAAAGCAACTATGCCTGATAATATAATAATAGAAGAAATAAAGGCGCTAGAAGAGATCATTCATTCATTAATTTGCATGTCTTTTGAGGAACTTTGTCTCCCAAACAGCATTTCTGTAGGCCTCTCGATTGTGAGCAAGATGGCTGCTGCTGATGCATCCATTTTCAGATGGTCAACGATGTCTTGCAGCCATCTTCGCCTTGGTCTTCCTCTCTTTCTTTTTCCCATTATGTACCTTTTCAAGGCGGTCTTCTGTAGATTATCATGACGTTTAATGTGTCCAAAATATTTAAGTTTTCTCTCTTTAATCCTCTTTACTAGCCAGCCTTCTTCAATATTAAGTTTTTGTAGTATAGATATATTTGTTCTTTTTTGTGTCCATGATATTCGAAGGACTCTCCAGTAGCATTTACATTCAAAGGTATTTATGTATTTATCGGTTGTTTCCAGGTCTCACAGGCATATGTTGCGATGGGAAAGTTGCATGCCCTTAAAAATATTAATTTTGTAGTTTGGTCTGCTCCTCTCCACAGATTCTTTAATTGTTTTACTTTCTGAAGAATGATAAATGACCTCCTTTTAATTTCCCTTATTGTATCTCCATTATTAGTTAGTAATGATCCAAGATATTCAAAAACTCTCCACTTCTTCCAGTTTTTCCTCACTGATACATATTTCAACAGCCTTATTTGTTTTTTCAGTTGTCATCAATTTAGTTTTCTTTGCATTAAGATAAAGGTTTTACTCTTCACTATTCTTAATTTGATGATGTTAATTATATCATATGTGTTGGAAATCCAGTTTTTTCCATTATTTACCAATGTTTCTGGTGTTGTACACAATCAAATGCCTTTGAGTAGTCTATAAAGGCTAAATATAGATTCACATTAAACTCTCTGCATTTCTCAATTATTAATCTTATACTGAATATATGATCTTTTGATTCTCTTCCTTGCCTGAAACCAGCTTGGACCATATTGATTTCTTCTTCTATTTTCTTTCGAAGTCTACCCATTATGATTTTTAACAGAATTTTACTGGCATGACTAATCAGGGCAACACTTTGTGTATGTTTGTGTATAATTTCAGATTACCCTTTTTTGGCAGTGGTATGAATACAGTTCTTTTTCATTCTTTTTGCCAAATACCTGAATGCCATATCTTTTTACATAGTGCATGATAGATTGTTGCACATTCCTTTCCTCCTACTTTAATAAGTTCAGCTGTTATCTCTTCACATCCTGGTGATTTACCATTTTTCAGATTCTTTATTGCCCATAAAACTTCTTCTATTGTCGGTTCAGGTTCTTTCTCCTCCAATAATAATTCATGCTGTTGATTTCTGCTTTCACAGTCAGTTGTTTCATATATTCCTCTGCAATATTCCTTCCATCTTTCTACAATTTCCTCTGTCTCTGTCAAGGTATTCCCAATCTAGTCACAAATTACTTTTATCTTAGGTGTGACATTTCTCGTCAATGTCTTCATTTCTTTAAACATTTCACTATCTCTTCCACACTCTGATGTTCTTCTATTCTTTCACAACAATCTTGTATGTATTGTTTTTTTTTACTTTTCTTATGTTCCATTGTGCTTCTTTTGTTAAAGATTTATATTCCTCTTTGTTATTGTTTGTCACTTTCCATTGCGTCTTCATTTCTCTACGTTGTTTTATCAGTTCTAGTGTGGCTGCTGTAATCCATCCATTCTTTTGTGTTTTCTTTACTGAAACCATGTCTTTAGTTGTTGTTATTAAGATATCTCTGGTTGCGTAGCCAATTCATCTGGTGTCATCTCCTCCTGTACAGCCATCAGGATTTCGAAACAGTTCTTCACTTCTATACCGTATTGTTCTGGTATATTTGTAAGATCAAAGCGGAGTGGTCTTGATCTCGTAACTGTCTTTTTTATCTTTATCTTCATGTCTGCTATTAATAACTCATGGTCCGTCTCACAATCAGCACCTGGTAAAGTTTTTGCTGATGTTATACTTGATCTCCACCTTCTTTGCACTAAAATGTAATCTATTTGATTCTTGGTTTTCCCATCAGGTGATGTCCATGTGTAAAGTCTTCTTGGATGTTGTTTAAAAAGTGTGTTAGCAATCATTAGCTCATTTTCCATGCAAAATGCCGTTAAATTGTCATCTGGCTCATTTCTATGTCCTATGCTAAATTTCCCTACAACATGTCCTTCATCTTCTGCTCTTTCTGTACCAATCTTTGTATTAAAATCCCCCATTGTTAAAACAATATTTTTCCGTACCTGATCTATTGTCGTTTGCAGTGTTATAAAAGTCTTCTACTTCCTCTTCTTCTGCTGCTGATGTAGAGGAGATAGGAATAAAAATAATAATCAAGTTACTGAATGACATTTACAACAGTGACCTGCTTAAATCCAGGTTTATAGCACTACCAAAGAAACCAGGTGCAAAGGAATTTGATGACTACCGGACTATCAGCCTCTCATGTCACATAACTAAGCTACTTTTGATAGTTATTATGAGAAGAACAAACAAAAAGATAAAAATGGAAATAGCAGTTGAACAGTTTGGATTTTTTGAAGGAAAGGACACACACAATACCATTTATGCTTTACGAACACTGACAGAAAGAGCTTTAGAAGTACAGAAAGATCTCTATTTATGCTTCATTGATTACACCAAGGCATTCAACAACGTGAAACATAATGAAGTTATTAAAATGCTTGAAGACATCAATATAGATGGCAAAAACCTGAGGATTGTAAAACATCTATACTGGCAGTCAGAAGCAGCGATTCGAGTTGAAAACAGAACTGGAAAATATCAACCTATAAAACACGGGGTGTGACAAGGATGTGTAATATCTCCAGACCTTTTTTCTCTGTATAGCGAGAATATTTTAAGAACGATCATCACAGAACCAGGCATAAGAATTGGAGGATACAATATTAACAACCTTTGGTATGCTGACGATACAGTACTGATAGCTGAGAACCAACAAGACCTGCAAAATCTCTTGGATAAAGTCGCTGAAGGAAGTGAACAGAAAGGTCTTATTTTGAACATCAAAAAGACAGAGACTATGGTTATATCTAAGAAACATAATCCACCAACATGCAGTATACAATTAAACGGAACTTTTCTAAAGCAGATGCAGAAATTCAAATACCTTGGAGCAGTAATAACTTCAGATGGGAAATGCAGAACAGAAATTAGGAACAGAATAGGCCAAACAAAGACTGCATTTCAGAGAATGAGAAACATATTATCCAATATATCCTTATAAATGAATGTTAGAAAATGAGTCCTAAAATGTTATATTGAACCTATGTTGTTATATGGTAGTGAATCATGGACAATAGGCAAGTCTGCACAAAAATCATTGGAAGCAGCAGAAATCTGGTTTATTAGAAGAATGTTGCAAATCCCCTGGACAGCAAAAATAACTAATGAAGAATGTATGAGAAGAGCTGGAGAGACAAAAAAATCTTGTCAAAAAGATAAGAGAGAGACAATGTACGTTCATAGGACATGCAATGAGAAGAAGGGGTATGGAAAATATTATAACAACAGGAAAAATAGAAGGAAGAAGATCAAGAGGAAGACCAAGAGAGATGATCCTGGACAGTCTGACGGGATGGTGTGAGAGGAGATCACCAACTGAACTGATGGCCTGCATGAAGGATCGGGTACTCTGGAGAACCATAATAGCCAACGCCAGTCGGCAAGGCATATGATGCTGATGATGATGATGATGATGCCAAGCGCACACGTCAGCTGATACTTCATCTTCCAATCGTAGTTGCCCCATTATCATCTTACCAGAGCATACACCATAGAAAGAAGCAGACTGTACACAAATAACTATTCAAACTGGAGTATATTCATGCTGATTTTTTTAGATATCCGTATAGTCTGCAGCACTGCAAAAGCCTGGTTTGCTCTAGTAAGTCTGCTGTTGATGTCCTATGTGCAGTCTCCATTTTCTAATATTTTTCCAAATACAAATATGTGGTCTATGCATGATCTTCCTTCCCTAAATCCTGTCTGACTCAAGTGCTGGTACAATTCTGTTGATTATTATTCTGCAAAATGCTTTCCTGGTGATCATGATTTAATGATCATGTTCTATTAATTGCTAACACTATGGCTAGCGTCATTTCTGGCTAGGTTTCAAATTTTCAGTTAGAAGATCTTGTAGACTGATTTGACCTTGATTTTTCATCTCAACTTTCAATTTTCCATTTTAACTAACATTTTATTTTTCGTGTTTTTTTCCTTATCTACCTCTCCAGGAGGGTTTCTTTTTTTCATTCATATCAGACAGGATGAAGACTTACCACGAACAGGAAAAAATACTGTTAATATTTATAAGTTACGGGAAAGCACCTGCTGCATGAAATGATTTACCTATCTTCTTACATCTTACATCCTTCCCGTGCCGTTATACGTCACACAGGGCTCGCATATTAATTCGCAATATCTTCCTGGCGAGCTTTTCAACCTCATCAAGGGATTTTATGCCTACTAATTCGGCCTCTCTTAACAATGTCCTCTTTAGAGTTTCACGTGGTCGACATCTTTTTCTTCAGTCTGTTGTGTTCCACTTGATAGCTTGTTTTGGGATTCTATGTTTCTTCTCATCACGTGACCGATACATGTCCATTTCCTTTTTTTTCTAATCACACAAGAAACAGGTTGTTGTTTCCTCATCTGTCTTATCTCTGCATTGTTCTTAAATTCATTTCACTTTACACTGAGTATTTTCCTTAGGCATTTGTTTTCAGAAGAGTCTAATTTCTTGTCTATTTCTTTAGTTGTTTTCCAGCTTTCGTATGCATAAATGGGTGGGCGTTACATTTGAATTGAATAATCTTACCTTGGTTTCTGTGCTTTTAACTTTTGAGTGCCATATGTTCTCAAGACTCTTAAAGGTCAGTGCTGCTTTTTTGCAATTCTAACTTCTTTTCTAGTATCACCATCCTGGTCTATGTAGCTGCCGAGGGATGCATATCGGTTTACTTGTTCAACAGCTGTTCCTTCTACGTATATTTGTCCTTCTTGATTAACGGAAGGTTCCATTATTTTTGTTTTATCCTTGTTAATTTCAAGTCCTATTTTACTGGCCAGTGAAGACTGTGTCTGTTTTTTCTTGCACTGAATTCACATTGTCACTGATAAAAGTTATGTCATCTGCAAAATCAAGATCTTCTAGTTGGTTTCCATGCACCCAGTCACTGCCCATTTTACCTGTTAAACATTTTTTTCATTATGAACTCTATGACAATTCTAAAAAGCCAGGAAAGTAGTATACATCTTTATTTCACACCTGTTTCAATCAGGAACATTTCGCTCATTCCTCCTCTCTGTTGACTGCACAAACATATATGTTGTAGAGATCATTAATGATGTTGACAGCTTTAGATGGCATTCCATATAGTCATAAAATTCTCCACAATGAATCTCTGTGTAAGCTAACAAATACCTATTTTAAAATCTATGAAATTCAAGATTAATGTTTTTGCTTTTCAATATGTTCTTCAAGTATTATTCTTAGAGTAAAGATCTGGTCGTGACAGATTCTCCCTTTTCGAAAACATGCTTGTTCTTCTCTCATTAGAGTATCCACTAACCCTAGACCAAACTGGTGCAATGAAAACCACGGTGTCACGCAATCCCGCTTCCGAGACCCACCAAGAATACAGGCTAAAGCACTGTGATACTCTGAACCCCTTGTGGTCCTTCGTGGAACTCATGTGGTCTATTTTGGACCACACAGGGGACCACCGGACCAAACGAGGACCACATGTGTGAATTCAGTAGGTTCACAGTGCGGTTTTTGGTGGTAGAAGTGAACGAAGAAGAAGAAGAAGATTAGAGTATCCACTAAATCTTTAATTCTAGTCAGAATGACTTTGCAAAATACTTTTAACACAACAGATAGTAAGGTTACTCCTCCCCAGTTATTGCATTCTGAGGTTGCCTTTTATTTATTTATTTTTGTTGTATTTTGACAATGATTCCTTTTTCCATTTAAAAGCGGCCTTTTTTTCTTTCCATACTTTAGTAAACATTCTTTGTAGCTGACTATGTTGTCATTGTTAATGGCTTTTTAACATTTCGGGTGTTATTTCATCTTCACCTGCAGCTTTGTTGTTATCTACTAGATTCACTGCTGTTTCAATTTCGCTCAATATAATTTCATCTAGGTTGACATTAAGTTGTGGAATTGGAACTCAGTTTCAAAGTTTATCAGTTCTTTTGAGTGTTGTCGATTAAGTATTTTTTGGAATTGTTTGAATACATCTTTGCGTTTGGTCTTTACTTGATGTCAATAATATGCCAGTTGCACTAAAGACTGGTCTTTCTTTAGATGTAATAGTACTCGTTAACCTCTTGTGTATGTTGTTTAGAGTTTTGCTGTTTCCTGTTTTTGCTGCTTTCTCTGCTTCTTTCGTAATATTGTCTATGTATTCTCTTTTATCTATTCTAGCTGAATTTTTTATTTTATTACCCAGTTTTTTAATTTAAAAAGTTCATAATTAACTCTTATGGCTAATAAAGGTGCCTTTCCAAGACACACTGAATATTTAACAGATCCCCGAACCTGTCATGAAAAAAAGTCTTAATTGAGAATTTGTTTAAGAAAAAAAGTAAAATCTAAAACTGCTGCTTTAAACCCAGAGTGTCAAGTCAATATGTTCACTGACATAACTACTTGGTAAAAGGAATGGGACAACAGGAGATTAACACTAAAGACAAGTTTTGATTTATAAGACTGTATGCTTAGCACTATTTTATATGGATCTGAAATCTCAGTTCAAAGAATGGGAAATAACAGTTTCCATTTTCCCTGCAAACGAAACAAAAATACTAAACGGCAAGAGAAATTTACCAGCTCTGGAGTTCTGCAGCATGTTAAGCTAACACCCATAACACTTATCTGGGATGGTTAGGGCTTGCTACAAAAATGAAGACTTTGTGGAGGCAGAAAGCTATAAGGTAACCAAAACTGACAAATAAAGATAACTGTGGGTTTCAAATGTGAGACTTTTCTGTCATGGATAAGATCTTTAGAAGAGTTGAGGAAAATCAGGTCAAGTGAAGGGCAGTAGAGTATAAGGATACAGTATCAAATGAGTGGAGTATAAAAGTCAAAAACTTAAGACAAAAGAAGAAAGTGCAAAAACTTAAGACAAAAGAAGAAAGTGCAAGGAAACAGGACCTTCTAATACAAATATTGTTTGTTGTAACTGTGGCCAATTAAGCAAATCCAACACTGTCTGAATCAGTCATGAGAGAAAATGTACAGGAAGTGATGTCTGCGGAAACGTTCTATGATATATATATATATATATATATATATATATGAGATAATAAAACTATTCATTCAAGCTTTTCATGTATATGTATATATATATATATATATACACACACACAAATGGATGACGGGCGACATCTTGGAACTAATGGATAAAAGAGTAAAATTAACCAAGAAAAATATAGCAGGATAAATAAAGAAATAAGATGCAAATGCAGAGAAGCAAAGGAAGTGTGGGTAAATGAACAGTGCAGACAAATAGAGGACTCCCATAAAAAGACAGCAAAAACATGCACAAACGAATTACTGAACTCACAGGCAGGAAGACAAAATATACCACAGGATGCCTGAAATCGAAAGAAGGTAAAATGTTAATGGAAAATGAAGACATTGTGGACAGGTGGGCAGAGTACATCAGTGAGCTATAAAGACCAGAATTAAAACCAGATGTTGAAAACTATGATGTGCTAGCAATACTTGAAGATGAAATCATAGATGCCATCAAACACATAAAGAAAGGAAAAGCGACTGGGGTTGATAAGATAACAATAGAAGAAATAGAGGCGCTAGAGGAGATGGGAATAAAAATAACCAAGTTACTGAATGAAATTTACAACAGTGGTTATATGCCCAGTGACCTGCTTAAATCTATGTTTATGAAACCAGGTGCAAATGAATGTGAAGACCACAGGATTATCAGCCTCTCATATCACATAACAAAGCTATTTCTGAGAATTATTATGAGAAGAACAAGGCAAAAGATAAAAATGGAAACAGCAGTTCTGATTTGTTGAAGGAAATAATGTCATGTATGCCTTGCGAACGCTAACAGAAAGAGTTTCAGAAATACAGAAAGATCCCTACTTATGCTTCATTGATTATGTCAAGGCACTGGACAGAGTGAAACATGATGAGATTATTAAAATGCTTGAAGACATAAACATAGCAAAGACCTGAGAGTTGTAAAACAGTTACACTAGCAACAATAAACAGCGATTCGGGTTTAAAATGAACTGGAAAATATCAAGTAATAAAACAAATGGTGCGACAGGGATGTGTACCTTCTCCATACCTTTTTTCTCTGTAGAGCGAGAATACTCTAAGAACGATCATTACAGATCCAAGTATAAAAGTCGGAGAATACATTATTAACAACCTTCGGTATGCTGACGACACTGCACCGATAGCTGAGAACCAACAAGACCTGCAAAATCTCTTGTATTAAGTTGCTAATGAAAACGAACAGAAAGTGCTTACTCTAAACATCAAAAAGACAGATAAAATAGAATCTACCTTTTGCCGAATTCTCTCATATAACTGTCACTTTGATTTAATATGTATGTATTTTCCTCGCTTTACAGTTATTTTCTGCTGTACTGGCTACAACATGTTATACTAGCAGAACATTGGATACTACTTTTGCTTCTCAAGATAAATTATCTTTACTTCTGTTACTAGTTTATTAACTTTACTTCACTTACAATCGAGATTATACTCTTTCCCTTACATTCGAATTTGTACTCTTTCACTCAGTGGAGCTCAATCTCTTTCCTCCGTCTCTTTAACTTATCCGCTTCGAAGACTTACATCCCAGGAACGGTCATTCTCTCACTGGCACACAGTAGTAGTGATATAAAGTTATCATGCTTTATTGGTGGTGCACTAGATGATGATGTCGATGCATGATGTGACGGTTAAGACAGGGGCATAACAAATCCAAGAGCACATGACAGGAGGTAATTCCAAGTCAAAACAACATAGAATAAATTCCTGGCGACCACTGATGTCCTCAGACTTCGTCTCCAACGGATCTTCTAGCTATATTTCTATTCTACTATCTAACACAGTACACAAAAACTACATTCTCTCACAAACAAGCTAATCTAACCTATCCTGTCTGAGCTCACAACTTCAACTGTCTGAAAAATCTGAATTCTGTCTCGCGACTTTTCTTTCTCTTTAATTATCCGTGGCCTGCGAATCCCACGTGCAAAATAAGTTCAAGGGGAATAAATCTGACCAACTAAATTTTCAATTCTATGATGAGTTGTCTAACTTTCATTCTATCCTCTAAAGACGCATCTAGCTTTCTTTCTATCATTCTATATTCTATTACACGGAGACTATAGCAATACCTAAGAAACAGAATCCACCAAAATGCGGGATAAAATTAAATGAAACTATTCTAAAAGAGGTGCAGAAATACAGATATCTTGGAGCAGTAAAAACTTCAAAAGTTAAGAAAAGGATAGGTTCAGCAAAGACTTGCATTTCAAAGAATGAGAAACCATATTATGCAACATATCCTTATTAATGGATATTAGAAAATGAGTCCTAAAATGCTATATTGAACCATCTTAATATATGGTTGTAAGGACTGTAATAGTCGGAGGTGGGGTAAAAGATAAGCTCTCCACTCCAATTAAATGTCTCCAAGGCGGCGTCTCAAATAGCTTCTGACAGTCCAATTCGAGCTCCTGGCCTTCTCGTGGTGGAACTGTTTAAAATGACAAGAGAAGGGGCGAAAGGCAAGTATCTGGCGCCTGAAAACCAGACGCTTCGAATAGATGAGACTTGTTAGCCTTGGTTGGCAGCTCATCTAGGAGAAGGGAAACTCTGATTTCAAACCCCCTGCTGCCTTGCATGGTGGGCTCTACTCCGTCAAAGGCTAGTGGAGTAATCCATAAACAAAACCGGTGAAAGACAAGGGGAAACCAACACAGTACACTCCCATGAACAATCAAAACAATCCATCGATGGCACAAATTTGAAACAAGTTGATAGATTCAAGTAATTAGGAACGATTATAACAACTGATGGAAAATGTCGTAATGAAATAAAAAGCAGACGTACTCAGGCCAAGTCAGCATTCCAGACAATGAGACACATCTTGTGCAACAGATCCATATCAATGGAAACAAGATTCCGAGTTCTTAAACGTTACATCGGCCAATTCTGTTTTATGTGTGTGAAGCATGGTCTATGGATAAGAGAGTACAGCGAGAAATGGAGGCCATGGAAATATGGATTATAAGAAGGATGTTGAAGACACCATGGACAACTAAGAAAAACAATGAAGTCATTGCTGGAGTTGAACGGCAAATTATACCAAAGATCAGAGGCAGACAAGCGAGATTTATATGGCATTTCCTGAGAAGATGAAAATTGGAACACACTGGAAAAATTGAGGGAATAAGAGGAAATTGAGGAAAACAGCGTGAAGTTACTGGATGGGCTGTCAGTGTGGCTAGGAAGAAAGTCACCGTCGAAGTTTATAATCCCCTCAGACGGAATTGTAGAGAGAAATGATCGCCTACGCCACGCGGCACAGCACTTGATTGATTGATTAATATATGGAAATGAATCGTGAATAATAGGCAGATCGGCAAAAAAAAATCATTGGAAGTAGCAGAAATATTAGAAGAATGTTGCGAATAACCTAGACAGGAAAAGCAACTAATGAGAATGTAGGAAAGATCTGGAGAGACAAAAACATCGTGTCAAAAAAATACGAGAAATACAATGTTCTTTCAACAGGAAAAATAAAGGGAAAAGGAGACAGGGGAAGACTGAGAGGAATGATACTGGATAATCTGACGATATTGTGTGAGAGATCACCAACTGAGCTGATGGACTGGGTGAAGGATCGGGGTGCTGTGAAGAAGCACGGCACTTGATGATGATGATGATGATGATGATGATGATGATGATGATATTTGGTGTGTAAATAATAATAATAATAATACAAGTGCTGACAGATTTCTTCTATTTGGTCTTATATTTTGGTCTTATAATTTGGTCTTTGCTGTTTTATACGGTAATATAACCGAACACAGATTTTGTGGTTATTTTCTTTTCAAACTATTTATATTTGTATTAGTATTTAAGACAACGTGAATTGACTTTATGGCTGCGATAAGGGAAAACAAATACATGGAAGGAAAAAATGCACTTCAAAATAAACGACCTACTTACCGTCAACTCTGTTGTAAATGACAAATCTGTTTATCAGTTTAGGCTGAGAGAAGGTCAAGCCCCACCATGCGTAAGTTTGGTTATTATAAAATTCTTTTGTGTGAGTGCAACTTCCAGTTGGACTAAAGTTCCCACTGGTGTTTCCATCAACTGCCTTTGAGGAACTGGTCCACGTTGCATAAAGACTTGACTGCGATGTGTTTTCATTCTTCAGTGCCACATTACGACCTGTTTCGAAATTTTAAAAAAAAACATGTTGATTGTGTCTTTCACAAAGTGAGTGAAATGGAGGGGAAAAAGAAAGAAAAAAGGAAAAGTGAGGAATAAGTTATGGAGGAGAAATAATTAGAAAGAATCACGCTCAATTTCTCACTCCATTTTTTTTCATCAGTGGGTGAGGGGGGAAGGGTGGGGGAGGGGTACCAGCCATAGCATCGCTCTGGTTCCCGGATGGTTTCCCCTGTTTCAAGGGACGCAGCTTATGATTGACAACAAAATGGCGAGTCAATAAACTAAACGGGGAGAATAGTTTTGCACCACTTCACAAAATTTCTCCCGCTGGCCCTGTCAGTGCATGTGAAAATGTGCAGAGCATGTAAGATATAGGAGTTCAAAGACTGGCGGACAGAAGACAGAGAAGAAAACACAGTAGCGAGTGAGACAGGTACATAACAGTGTTTAAATATCTCAGATTAGATTAGAAAAAGATAAAACATGTTCACGAGTTAAAGTGTACTAAAATATCGAGTAATGCTTCTGATTTAATTACTTCAAATCTGGACCAATCTTTTCTATGAGCCAGGACAAGTAATTCCGCACTCTTGACAAACAAGTGTCAGAAATGAAGCCAGTACTCAACTTACACTTTCATCAAATTTCAAACACTAATTAGGCAGAAACAGACGCAAATCAAAATTCCAGCAAGTAGAAGTTGAGAAAACTCGAAAAAAACAAAATTCGACACCGTAGTCAGATAAAATCAATATGTAGGCTGCTTACTGAATGGAGTAAATAAATGGATTAGCTGGGAGATGACAAGGATCTGAGAAGTGATCACGTTGACCGACGATTAGGGGTAAGCTCCGATTAAAAATGATAAAAACCGAAACTTATGGAGATAGCCAGTTACCGTAGCTGGTTTATGTTATCAAAAAAAAAAAAAGCAACCAGCTAAATCGATTCGAGGATAACCAGGTAACCAGTAATGTAAGCTGATGATGCTCAGCTCTCACGGAGAAGAATCAGCCAGTTCTGACAATGGTTCAGCGTGTGAGCATTTTCTGAAGATTAAATCTCAGAACAAATAAGACAATATACACATTTCCAACAAACATTTCATTCCGGCTGGTGTTTATACAGTGTGCTTAATTTTGCATCAAAAAAGGTATTAGTTACCAAATGTTGTATTGACAAAATTGGTATTTCTAAAAGTACTTCATGCAAGGTGAGAGACAGGTACAGTTGTACTAGTTTTGAAATAATCCTAGCGCCATCATTGAGTCTGGGGTAATTTATCTACCATATTACACTTTTTCCCTCTAAGAATAGCATAGATGAAGATAAAAATTATATTGTATATTTATTTGTAATGTTGACGTTGTAGGAAACAGGTCTGCATCATGTGACTCTGTTGTCTGTCTTCTCGAATTTCCTCCGCCTCCTTCTTGTTGAAAGGAACTACTTCGTTCATTTTCTTCTACGTTGTCATCGGTTTATCTTGTTCTGTTTTACTATAGTAAAAAAAAAACTATACATTTAATGTTGTTGCTTCTAAGTTACCAACTTTCTTATTGATATTTCACTGTGAGTTTTACGGAAGAATTATAAAAGTCGTGACAAAAAAATAACTGGCATGCAGCCATTTCTGTAGTTGTTGTTACACGCAAGAAGTCAACGCGACAGAGAATTATCAAGATAGTTACAGCAATTTCACAGGGGCAAGCTAACGAGAGACTGAAGAGTAAAGAGAAAACTCAAACAAGAGAAAACCTTGTAACACGAATACGATTTTTTTTTCTTACTGTCAGTAGCTTCTGGTTGGCTGAGTGGTTAGGCGCTCGGTCTACTAATCCAGTGGTACTGGGTTCAAGTTCCAGCAGGGGGGACTTTTTCCGGTACAACCACACCAAAAAGGCCCCGGGGGTCCACCCAGCGTCTGAAAGGGGGTACCAGAGAAATCTGGGAAGGTAAATGCCGCCAGGACTGATAATGACTACATCACGCTTTTATGCGTCGAAGGTCTTGAAAATACGGGCCTAGTATTATAAACATCGTACCCCAGTATGTCTTAACGCCATGGAAACTGGGGTTTTCTGTCAGCAGCTCTGATAACGAATATTGATTGAATCAGCTACTGTAGGAAATAATGTGTAGTAACAAACATAAATATCTGACAACATCCTTCTTCGGTTCCTGCTACAGTGTCGAAAAAGATTTACAGCAGCTTTGAAATCATTGAAGAGGGCTGGAACTGTACAGCCATTTTGTGGTCATCAGAATACCCGATGTCTGAAACGCTGTATAACTGAGAAGATCTGAAGGAAAAAATATAAGGAATAGAGACAAGGAAAACAACAGCTCATAGCGCACTCTTCCTGTACCGCTCGTTCTTTGCAAAAGATCAGTGAAGTACGATGAAACACGGGCAAAATTTATCAGCTCAAACTTCTCCCACGTATCTCACAGAATTTCCAGGTATTTTCCTTTTTGCCATTTCTTCTTCTACAGCGCTTCTGTCTTATATCCTAGTGTAAGAAATGGTTCTGTGAAGATCCTGGTACCAATTACAGACTTGTAGACATAGAAGCAGCCTTACGTTTCAAGGTAAGATTTTAGCATGAGCAGCTGCCATCTCTAACCAGATTCTGTTACCCTCCCACCCCTGCTTAGCGCCATCTCCTTCAAACAGAGACTTTTAATTCTTTACCTGCGAAGCTAACATTTTATTTACGAACAATCAAGAGAAATATAAAGAGTAATTAGTTCATGAACCTGCAGCTTTCTCTTGGCAAGACAGTCATACGTTTCTCTGAAGAATATCGTCAATAACCGTATTGTCCAGTTCACCAGACAGCAACCAGTTGCTATCACAAGTCTGCAGGCGAGTAAAGAAATCACTTGCTGGACCGTGTGCAAATGTATGCCATTATTTTTGTCACTTGGAACCTTTTCTTAGCTAAGAATGTTCGCCATCCCTTTAAAGTTCAATTAGTAATGTCGCTATCACTCACCTCTGTCGGGAGAAAAAAAAAACTATAAGAACTGTCCACACATATCAAATCTTCCTTGGACAGTTACGATATTCCTGGATGATCATGCAGCTACTCCCTGGTATCTCTGCTCAGATCTATCTCATGCAGCTACTCCCTGGTACCTCTGCTCAGATCTATCTCATGCAGCTACTCCCTGGTATCTCTGCTCAGATCTATCTCCCGGGACCAGTACTACCACCCCGTCCCCTGTCAACCCCCGAACCTACCTACTTTATTCTCTTGTTCTCACATTCTCACCTGACTGTCGCTGGCCTTTCCTCCTATTCCTTTCTTCACTACACTTTGTGTATTTGGCTCGCTGTAAGTTCACCTCCCACACTAATGGATCTTTCTTTGCTACACTTTGATATTAGAGAAAATAATCCATATTCTGAGTGTACATGGGTATCCTTTCTTATCACTTTTAATATGTGATATCTGTTCAAAGAGGTTCCTGTTCTTTGCGTTTTCTGTTTGTTTGCTGCAGAAAACCAATTTCCTAATTCCATTTTAGACGAGTTTCTGTTTCTCTACCACTTCTACGTTTGTTACCCTGCATCAGCTGTCATCACTTCAAGACGGTCACCCAGTCAAGCTTTGGCCAAGAAAAGTGTCCTTGCTGTGTGAACGTTTACATTTTTAGTTGTGCTTTTTTTGCTAGAACTCATCTAGGTATTCTTACTGCTAGAGCACTTGATTTCTGAAATTTGCTACCATTATATTTGAGTTCTCCATTTTTTGTTTGCGCTGTTTAAGCTACCTCCCGTCGACTTGTATCAACTACCTCCTGATAACCCCGGGGAAGAAAAGTTAGATAAGACTAACAAGAGATGAGAAAAGTAACTGACTGGTTCCTCAGACAGCATAATATGAATTTAAATGGAAAGAAACAGTGCTGGGGCAAGATGTATGAGAGCTACTAAAACTGACCAACTTGCACAGTCTCAGTATGCATGACAGCAAACACATCAGCGCCGGCATCGAGTTCAGGTAGGAGAAGGGAAGTGGACTTTTTTCAGAACGAGAGTTCATCTAACACCGGTAGAGTTATTTTTAACCACTTGGGATGCCTGAAATTAGTTTTTATTGACATGGCTACAATAATCGTGTATTTGGAATTAAATTTTTAAAACTCTAGTACATTGTAATTTTCATAAAATGAGAAATGCACTTTCTCCATTAACCCTAACTCTACTGATAAAATAATAATTTGTTATTTTATGAAGTGAAGACGACATTCTCCAAATGTAAATAATCAGTATCAGGAAATAGTAGCTAGAATAAGATGCATACAAATCATGACAATTGTTTGTTTTTTTTTCAAATTACAAGAACGCTGAATTTGAATGACGGGTAAACGTCAAATGAAAGTAAATCGAAAGAAGCGATTTGGTTAATAATGTGAAACAGAAAGAAATAGCCCACTTGATGAAATTGTTAGAATGTGGTCATTTACATTGTCACAAGGAAACAGTTGTCACAAGAATTAAAGTTTTCTTCATTGGCGGATTATTCATTACGCTGAACATGCTCAAACCTACGGGCCAGATAGAGCAGGGGATCTGTCGTCAGGGAAAAAGTGCAAAATATATTAGAATTTTGTATCAGAAGATAATTGGTACAAGTCAGCGGGGTATTATCAGGAGGTAATTGACACAAGTCAGCGGGGTATTATGAGGAGATAACTGATACAAGTCAGCGGGGTATTATGAGGAGATAACTGATACAAGTCAGCGGGGTATTATCACGAGATAACTGATACAAGTCAGCGGGGTATTATGAGGAGATAACTGATACAAGTCAGCGGGGTATTATCAGGAGATAACTGATACAAGTCAGCGGGGTATTATGAGGAGATAACTGATACAAGTCAGCGGGGTATTATCAGGAGGTAATTGATACAAGTCAGCGGGGTATTATGAGGAGATAACTGATACAAGTCAGCGGGGTATTATGAGGAGATAACTGATACAAGTCAGCGGGGTATTATCACGAGGTAATTGATACAAGTCAGTGGGGTATTATGAGGAGATAACTGATACAAGTCAGCGGGGTATTATGAGGAGATAACTGATACAAGTCAGCGGGGTATTATCAGGAGATAACTGATACAAGTCAGCGGGGTATTATGAGGAGATAACTGATACAAGTCAGCGGGGTATTATCAGGAGGTAATTGATACAAGTCAGCGGGGTATTATGAGGAGATAACTGATACAAGTCAGCGGGGTATTATCAGGAGGTAATTGATACAAGTCAGCGGGGTATTATCAGGAGGTAATTGATACAAGTCAGCGGGGTATTATCAGGAGGTAATTGATACAAGTCAGCGGGGTATTATCAGGAGGTAATTGATACAAGTCAGCGGGGTATTATCAGGAGGTAATTGATACAAGTCAGCGGGGTATTATCAGGAGGTAATTGATACAAGTCAGCGGGGTATTATCAGGAGGTAATTGATACAAGTCAGCGGGGTATTATCAGGAGATAACTGATACAAGTCAGCGGGGTATTATAAGGAAGTAACTGATACAAGTTGGCGGGGTATTATCAGGAGGTAATTGATACAATTTGGCGGGGTATTATCAGGAGGTAAGTGACACAAATCAGCTGGTTATTATGAGGAGGTAATTGATACAAGTCAGCGGGGTATTATCAGGAGGTAATTGATACAAGTTGGCGGGAGTTACTTAAAAGACCTACTTGGTGGTAGTTAATCTACCACTTTTTATTTTTTAAAAGACAAAAGAAAACTTAAACCAGACTTTGATGAAGTCAATAAAACAATAATCATTGTCTGTCAAAGTCTGGGATGTAGACATTATACACCAGTTTCACTTGGAGGTCTTGTGGCTGCAAGATTAAGGTTGCTTACTTGGAGAAGTTACCAGAGATTGTGCATGCTGGGTTTTTATAATTTTGTCCCCAACAGAAAAAAACAAAAAACAGATCTTACTGTGATTCAAACCCAAGCTCGCGAGTTAGAAACTGGTGCTCAAAGTAAACGACCTCTACGCCCCCCCCCCCCCCCTTATAATCTTAACCAAATTATTAAAAGTATAAAAGAATAATTCTCTCTACATTAAAGAATTTTTTTAAACGCAGTCATTAAATGCTTTACAGTGGTCTATACAACTATAAGAGAGAGACAATGTACTTTCATAGGACATGCAATGAGAAGAGGGGGCATTGAAAATATTATATCAACAGGAAAAATAGAAGGAAGAAGATCAAGAGGAAGACCAAGAGAAATGATACTGGACAGTCTGACCGGATGGTGTGAGAGGAGATCACCAACTGAACTGATGGCCTGCGTGAAGGATCGGGTACTCTGGAGAAGCATAATAGCCAACGCCAGTCGGCACGGCACCTGATGATGATGATGATGATGATGATGATGATGATGATGATGATGATGATGATGATGATACTACTATAAAGCATTCGATAAAATGAGACACACAAAAATTATAAGAGTGCTGGAAGACATCAACATAGATAGGAAAGATCTGAAACTCATCAAAAACATATACTGGCAGCAATCAGCAGCAATGAGGGTTGAGAACCAAATAGGAGAATTCCAAGACATAAAATTGGGAGTGAGACAAGGATGTATTCTATCTCCTGACCTCTTTTCCCTGTACAGCGAAAACATAATGAGAAATATAGACAGCTTGTCAGGAATATTAATTGGCGAGTACAATCTTAACAACTCAAGATACGCAGACGACACAGTTCTGATTGTGAAAAGTGAAGGGGAGCTACAGCCTCTTCTGGACATCGTGGTTCGTGAAAGTAAAGCTAAAGGTCTCAACCTGAATAAAAAGAAGACTGAAGTGATAGTCATCACAAAGAAAAGAATACCACCAAAATGTAGCATTACCATCGATGGCACAAAACTGAAACAAATTGATAGATTCAAGTACTTAGGAACAATTATAACAGCATAACAGCTGATGGAAAATGTCACAACTAAATAAAAAGCAGATGTGCTCAGGCCAAGTCACCATTCCAGAAAATGAGAAATATCTTGTGCAACAGATCAATGGAAAGAAGATTCCGAACACTTAAATGTTACATTGAGCCAACTTTGTTTTATGGATGTGAAGCATGGTCCATGAATAAGAGAGTACAGCAAGAAACGGGGGCCATGGAAATGTGGTTCATAAGAAGGATGTTGAAGGTACCATGGGCATCTAAGAAAAGCAACGAAGAAGTCTTAAGAGAGGCTGGAGTTAAAAGGCAAATTACAGCAAAGATCAGAGGCAGATAAGCGAGATTTGTATGACATTTTCTGAGAAGAGGAAAATTGGAACACACTGTGGCAACTGGAAAAATTGAGGGAAGAAGTGACAGAGGAAGACAGAGAGAAAAGTTACTGGATGGGCTGTCAGTGTGGCTAGGAAGAAAGTCACCGGCGTATCTCATAATCAAGTTTAAAGATAGGGAATTGTGGAGAGAAATGATCACCTACACCACGTGGCATGGCACTTGATTGATTGACTCATTAATTCCATATAGGGTATCATTTAAGGCAGCATTATTTGACATTATTTGAGTTCCACCCTAAACTAGGAGTGGTATGTGACTCGAGACCTATGAAAAGGATATTGAAAATGAAAAAAAATTATTTCGGTGAACAGTAGCTTTGTTGTTACTTTATACATGAAGAGCATAAAGTCTTCCTGATTTCAGACATTTATTATATAAAACTGTGCTAGGTTTTGCCATGTGATTTTCTACAAATTTTACTTAGAAAGGTTTTTTTGTCAAACTTTATTCATGCACTTCAACATGTTATCCGCTATGTGTCTGGACAATGTCTAAACGATACTCGAGTTCTTGCCATGTGCTCTTCCACATCTCTTTAGTCATCGTGGCTGAAGCATCCGTTATCCTTGCCTTCGAAGTTTCAGGAACTAGTGAATTAAACATTTAGTATTTAGTAAAAAAAAAAAGGAGGGGGGAGTAATTTCGACGAAAGTGGTTGGAGGGACTTTATGATTACCTTATATTTTGTATAAGAAAACTTGTACTTGTATTTATACGAACTCTCTGTAAGTGCGAGCTTTTGTTCTTTGCAGCCGATGCCGTAGAGATGTTGAGGCACAGCATCGTATCGGCGTGGGAGCGGGTTATAGTGGCTACTTTTTCAGTCCCGGGGTACAGCTAAAAAGCAGGGGCTGTCCAATGCTTCTTTAGCAGACTCCACCACCATGGGGACTCTGGCTATCCTTGACCTGTTAGCCAGGCTATGCCTGTTACTGGAAGTACCACGGAGAGGTGGGACAGGGTCTTGGTCAGCTATGTGTCGGTGATTACCTTATCGGGCGTTTTCACTCCATATATAAAAACATAATGTGGTAGGATTTCCATAAAATCTTGTGCTTTTTTTTATTTTGACTTTTTTCTTTCCTTTTTCATTATATCGTATCTCGATTCTACCTCAGATTCCCTGACCGGATGGGTTTGTAATGTTATAGTGTTATGAAGTGACCTACCTCCGCTGATGTAAACAGAACACAGCGCTTTCACGCCACTTCCATTGATGATAACCTCTTTGACTTCTGTTTTAATGTCACAGTAAACGTCCATAACATAGTCACTGACTCTGAAGACTTTTCCGTTTGTACAGTCCACCAGGTTACTAGAGTTAGTGGTGAACTGTATCTGGAACTGATCCATTATTTCTGTATATAAAAATAAACAACATTTTGTAAATCATATATCTTTCTACTAGTAAGATAAGGTAATGAAAACTCCCTTAAATTGCCATTAAGGCATATTCAAGATATAATGTTAGGCAGATATTTCTAAGACCATCAGCACATGAAAATGTGACGTGGTCAGTATCACGCTGGCGGCTTTTACCTTCCCAGATTTCTCTGGTACCCATTTTTAAAGAGCGGGTGGATCTTGTGGGCTCTTTGCCCTCTACTGGGACTTGAACCCACTACCACCGGATTAGTACAAGCAAGATTTAGAAATAACAAGACTTCAAGGCCCTCCCCTTTCTTCCCTCATTTTCCTCTCTCCTATTCTCCAAAATTCAGTTTCTGCTACATTAACGTCTCTCCCTGTAATCAGCAAACATGCAGCCCTGACCAGCGCTGTATTTGTTTTTGGATTGTTCCTATTTTATTAAAGCAGTTGTTGATTTTCTGTCTAATATCATCATTCTTGTTCTAACAAAATCAACATTTTAACATTCTCTCCTTCACAAACAGGCAGTAATGAGTTTTTTTTTTAAATAAATAGTTTCATTTTAAGCTATACCAACGTCATTTTTAAAGACCGTTAAGTTCCTCTTTGTTATATTATGTTAGATTCGCTGTTACTTAACGTGTTCTGAGACAGAAAATAGCTACAATTTTCTTCTGGAAATATGATAGGCAACACAGCATCACATTCCCATCTTTAATAGTTGAAAGATTATCGCCGACTGAACGTGTGACATGTAAAGTCCCAGTTCATAAACTTCACGACTTTGTCCTTTCCCCTTGGAGCCTTACACTAACTCAAGTTTTTGACTCGCATTAATCGAGACACAGCCGCAGTTTTGTAGGTAGCCAAAATCAAGTTCACATTACTGAAGTGTGCGCTAATTGAGACCTACCCGTATATACACTGCGGACAGTAAATGTAGTGAAATATAATAATAACCTGTCCAGTTTAACATATGTAATCTGTGGGCCGTGTGATTTATAGAAACATTAAACTCGTCAATGTCCACATTACTAGACCTAGTATCTTGTTTTAACTGAAGCGAGTAAAATCTGGTACTAGAATTCTTGTTTTTACTTGGGGAGTGAAATGTTCCATTCGTTTTTTTTTTCCTTAATCCTTTTCAGTGCAGTGGCAAATATATTGCCATCACATTTAAGAATCGCTTATAGGTTCATGGCACCTATTTTGCAGTTTCTAAGTCTTGCTATAATTTCCCCTAGAGGAAAGACGTCCCCAGACTTTGTTGTCCGAATATCCGCCCGTTTTTTTTTTCTGGTAGTGAACTGCTGGAGTAGTTGCAGACAGTAGTATGGCTTTGTCTGCCATTTAAAGGGTTATGTAAGTCAAACTGGCACTAGAATCTCCCTTTCTACCCAAGCGACTGAAATAAGACACTTGAACATACATCCCATAAAGCGGAAATAACACCAAATCATTTTCAATGCAACTAAACAGTGGTTTCCATAGTAACACGCTTTACTATAATTGCACTACGTACTGTAATAATACATGAGTATGATCACTCACGTGAATCATTCACGCTCATCCTGAGCCACGTAAACAGATAATCTCTGGTCAACATCAACTTCACAGACTGGACTTCTGTAGAGCTTGGCAGACATGTTTTGTCGTTACCATCTATTAGTTCTGATGCACTTTGATTTCCAGGAAATTTTACAGCCGTGCCATTGACAGTCAGGTCGGCTGTAAGACAATAATAGACTTATAAATACATAATATAGCACATGAAGAAATCAGACAGTAAATACCCATGAAATGTATTTGAAGAAATTGTTTGAAATAAATAAATTGTAATCCGTTGTTGAAATAAAGAGAATATACTCACAGATTCATCGTAAAGTAAATTTTACAAACAAAAAAGAATAATAATAATATTCTCCAGATCTGTAGATCATAACTAGTATATATGAAGGAGAATAAAAAAAGAGAAGACAATTTGACAATTACACTGTAATCACAACAGATAGAAGATGATGCATAATAACACATTCGTACCACATGAGTGATAGTTCGGAAACGCACAACGCAGCGATCTGTTCTTGTCTAGATGAAGCCATTTTATTATGGATGCTCTGCTGTAGAACTGCACCTGTTAAGCAGTGCATTTTTGTGAGATTTCTTTGGACAGAGGGAGTGAAACCTGCTGAAATTCACAATAGAATGCTGGCTCAGTACGGAAGTGAAAAAAGCATGACTCATCTAAAATTTTGTGATCGGGTAGAAAGATTTATGGCTGAAAGAACAAGTGTAACCGATGATCATTTCATCGACCATCAACATCGTGCACACAAGCCCACATCAACAGGGCGCAAGTCTTGATCAGAGAAAACTAATGGATTACATTGTCAGCTGTTGTTCCACATTTGGATATCAGCTGTGGGTCCGCACATGGACCTGGGCATGATTACCTGGAGTTCCGTAAAGTTTGCCCAAGATGACCTCTCATACAGCCTATGCTCTGCACAGACAACAGAACTCCTCAGATGTAAAGAAGATCCCAGTATTTTGGAATGAACTCTCACTGGCTATGAGACGTGGCTCCATCACTATGAACCCGAAAGCATGAAGGAAACACCGCCTTCTCCAGTAAACAGGAAATTCAAACAGTCTGCCGCCAAGAAAATCATGCTAAACCTTCTTTGGGGCATAAAGGGGCTAATCTAGAGCATTTTCAAGACCACGGACAGTGACCAGTGCTATGTATCCTTAGAGAGAAATGTAAACTGTACTTAACAACACCCTGACAAAGCAATACCCATGCAGCGGCGGTACCGATGGAGTCATTGCAGCGGTTTGAACATCTGTCTCATCTCTCCTACAGCCCTGATCTGACGCTATGGGATTATTGTGCTTTCGTTTCATTTACAGAGGTTACCAGGTGACAGGATCATCTTTCGTGGTTAAGTTAAGGAAGCGGTGCAGACCTGGATTCGAGAGCAACCGAAATGTTTCTTCTGCTAAGGAATGAAGAATATAGTGGAAAGATATAAGAATTGCATCGACATGTGGAGGAACTATGTGGAGAAGTGATATAACCTTTATGTTCGTTTGCTCACAGTTGCTGGTATTAAAAGAGTTTGTTACTTTAACTTGCTCTTTCTCCCATCTGCCTCGTGTATGTAAGTCAACATATAAGACAAGCCGTATGAATATTCACATTTTTATATAGTGAAGATGGGAGAGAGAGAGAGAGAGAGAGAGAGAGAGGAAGAAAAGAGAAATATTTGAAAATACTGTTTGATTTGCAATTACAATATTGACAAGATGGACCAAACCATCCAGGCTGACAAGTGTCCCCTGATGTACATTCTCCAGTGTTGGCGTTACAGCTCCTGTTGTTGTTACAGTGGCACTTGTACTGGCAGTTGGACCCAAACCATCCTTGTGTTCTACAGTCTGAAAATCATAAATATTAATGTCGCTTTATAACAGTAAAGAAGGAATAATATACTCAGAATAATATACTCAGAATAATATACTCAGAATAATATACTCAGAAAGAGAAAAGAAATTTGCACTGTGGCCATGGGTGGTAAAGACCCCGGCTTATCCGTCTCAAAATTTCTTATCTGGAAGCTGTTTCTACTATGAGCAGGGTAAATTTGTGCAAGGTAGTGAAAGCCAACCCTCGTGTGGTACCCGGGATCTGCAAAGAATAGGACCACTGTACCCTACCATGCATGATCGTAATAGGCGACTAAGGAGGGTTCAGCATAGGGCCAGCAACCCTATCTGGTAAAAAAACTATCAGACTGCTACAGAAACGGAAGCAAGGGAAAAAGCAAATGCAGGTGGAAGGAGAAATGCGTATCAGGAAACTGAGCCCATGAAGGTTGTGGATGAAAGCCAGCCACTGGAAGTCCCCAGCCCGACTGCAGACATCCTGGAACCTAAACATAAGATGCAAATAGGCAGCTGGAATGTAAGAACACTAAACCAGACTGGAAAACTAGCACAAACCATCAAGGAAATGCACAGATACAAACTAGACATACTAGGAATACAAGAAGCAAGATGGACAGGACAAGGCAGAAGGAAATTAACAACACAGCACACAGAAGATACAATAATATGGTCAGGTAAAGAAGATCTTCATGAAGGAGGAGTAGCATTGATTATAACAAAAGAAGCATCAAGAGCATTGCTGAAATGGACCCCAATAAATGAGAGATTATTATATGCACAGTTCAACTCAAGATTCACGAAGCTGTCTATTATAGTTTGTTATGCACCAACAGAAGCAGCTGAAGAGGAATTAAAAGAAGATTTTTACAACAGCCTCCAAGCAACAGTAGAAACAATACCCAAGCATGATATGCTACTCATCTTGGGCGACTTCAATGCAAAAGTAGGTGAAGGAAATGAAGATAGAAGAAGAATCATGGGAAGAGAAGGAATCGGAGAAATAAATGAAAATGGAGAAAGACTGTGCAGTTTCTGTGAAGAAAACATGATGACCATCGGAGGGACAATTTTCCAACACAAAAACATCCATAAGGTGACTTGGAGGTCACCAGATAAAACCATAGAAAACCAAATCGATCACATACTAATAAACAACAAGTGGAAACGGTCACTACAAGATGTACGAGCAAGGAAAGGAGCAGATGTAGGAAGTGATCACAACCTTCTGGTAGCAAAAATAAAACTAAAATTAAGGAAAGCCAAAATCGGAGAACACAGAAAGATACATTTTGATACAAGCAAACTGATAGACCAGCAAACAAGAAATGAATTCTCAGTAGTACTTAAGAACCGCTTCAGTGTCCTACAAGACGAATCAGAAATGTCCATATTAGAGTTCAATAAAACACTACAGGAAACAGCAAAAGAGGTGCTGGGATATCGGAAAAGGAGAAAAGAGGAATGGATAAGCGAGACCACATGGGAAAAGATAGAGCAAAGAAAAGAAATCAAGAAAAAATTACTGAACACCAAATCACAGCGGCTTAAAGAACGAGTTTTAAGTAATTATGCACAAAAAGACAAAGAAGTGAAGGAATCATGCCGTAAAGATAAACGTCAATATTATGACAATTTAGCAGAAACAGCAGAGAAAGCAGCATATACAAATGACATGAAAACCATATATAAAATCACAAAGCAGATGACAGGTAACTTCAACACAAGATGTGAAAGTGCAGTAAGAACACAAAATGGACAACTGGTCAGTGGAGAAAGAGAAAAAATTGAAAGATGGAGGGAACACTTTAACACCCTACTAAACAGAACACAAGCAGCACAAACAATAGACATACCTGAAGCAAAAACGGAACTAAACATCAATACAGGACCAATAACAATAAATGAAGTAAAGGAGGCGATAAAGAAGCTAAAATCAGACAGGGCACCAGGTGAAGATGAAGTGACTGCGGAGATGTTGAAAGCAGAAGAAACAGAAACACCAAAACAACTTTGCTGGATATTACAACAAATTTGGGATTTAGAAAAAGCCCCAGAGGAGTGGAAAACTGGTCTTATAGTAAAACTACCAAAGAAGGGTGACCTCAGAGATTGCGGGAACTGGAGAGGCATTACCCTACTGCCTCTCACCAGTAAAGTATTTTGCAGAATAATCATCAACAGAATTGTACCAACACTTGAGGAAAAACTTCGGAAAGAGCAGGCAGGATTTAGGAAAGGAAGATCATGCATAGACCACATATTTGTACTTAGACAAATATTAGAACAGGCAAATGAGTGGCATAGCACAACATATGCATTATTCATAGATTTTGAGAAAGCCTTTGACAGTGTCAACAGAGATGCACTGTGGAAAATCCTAAGATGGCATGGCCTCCCCCATAAAATAGTTAATGTAATCAAAGCCCTATACGAGGGTTTTCAGTGCAAAGTTATCTGTGGAGAACATACCTCCAGCAGCTTTAGGGTACAAACAGGAGTGAAACAGGGATGTGTACTATCACCAACATTATTTATCTTGGCAGTAGACTGGTTAATGAAGGAGGCAACATCAGACAAACGCAGAGGATTACAATGGACCCTTGACACAGTGCTGGAGGACCTTGACTTTGTGGACGACATTTGTCTATTATCAAACAGTCACAAAGATATGCAAGATAAAATAAACAAGCTAACTCAGAATGCAAACAACATAGGACTAAAGATCAACGTAGGAAAGACAAAGTTAATGAAGCAAAATGTGAACAACAGAAATGTACTCAGAGTAGATAACAAGTTAGTGGAGGAGGTCAACGATTTTGTATACCTTGGCAGCAGAGTAGTAGAAAATGGAGACAGCACAGAGGACATCAACAGCAGACTTACTAGAGCAAACCAGGCTTTTGCAATGCTGCAGAATATATGGAAATCAAATAAACTAAGCATAAATATGAAAATCAGGATATTTAAGAGTAATGTTCTAAGTGTACTACTCTATGGAAGCAAATGCTGGAAAATCACCAAAACCATAGAAAACAAGTTGAATTCTTTCCAGACTAAATGTTTACGAAGAATTAGAAAAATATTTTGGCCAAACACCATAAGAAATAACATCTTATTAGCAGAAATGCAGATGAAACCACTGACAACAATTATTGAGGAAAGACGCTGGCAATGGTTGGGACATGTGCTCCGAATGACTGACAACTCACTACCAAAAATAGCACTAAGATGGACACCACAGGGGAGCAGAAGTAAGGGTAGACCAAAAGAGACATGGAGAAGAACAACAGAAAGGATGTTGAGCAATAGAGGGCTCACCTGGGCAAGAGCAGAAAAAAAGGCGAAGGACAGGCATTTGTGGAAAACCCTTGCGGAAGCCCCATGTGCCCTGGGCACTTAAGGTTCAGAGAGAGAGAGAGAGAGAGTGAAAGCCAAGAACTGTCGCTTTCTGGGCCGGCATCGAAGAGCCTTCCATGTGCAAGTCCAGGGAAATATAGAAACTAGGTCATCCTGCTATCATCATCAACTATTATCAAAAATATTACTATAATCAAAACTAGGTAATGTCAGTACAGCAGCACAGACAGGTTTCATGATTAGTTTGAAAGTTAGTGCCCGCTGTAAGATCTTACGTCGTAAGTCGTATCAGTACACCTCCCCATTCCTCTCCCACCATCTCTGTTCTTTTAGTCTTTAATCTCAATTCTGGTTTTGTCATGCATGTCAGTTTTCTGCAAGTATGTTTCTACTCCATTATACTTTATCTAGACAAACACTTGTAAACGTAACTAGCTAACCGATATTTCCCAGCATACTCCAAGACTCAAACTCTTGTCTTTGTTTACTAATTATGAAAACATGAACAACTAAATGATTGTTGATCTTGGCGCGAGTGATAACTTAGATAAAAATGAAGGCCAGCCTGTATCATTCTAAAATGTAATTGAAAAATATAAAATTGTTCCGCTAACTCAAAAGCAGCAAACTAGTGATATTTTTAATTTCTCAAAGAAACAAGTATCATCATCTTCATCATCAGGTGCCATGCCAACTGACGTTGTCTATTATGTTTCTCCACAAAACCCGATCCTTCTGCAAGGTCATCAGCTCAGTTGAACTCATACCATCTCGTCAGACTATCCACTAACAATTCTTCTGGTCTTCCCCTTGTTCTTCTTCCCTCGATTTTTCCTTTTGTTACAATATTTCCAATGCCACTTCTTCTCATTCATGTTCTGTAAAAGTACATAATCTGTCCTGTATTTTGTTTAAACAATTTTAACAAGATTTTATTGTCTCTCCTGCTCTTCCTAAAATTCTCAAATTATTAAGAAATTCACAAAAGTTGAATGTTAGAGAAGATGCAGACAAAGAATATTACGATGCCATAACAATTGGAGGTTATGAAATACCACAGATTAGATATGCTGATGACACAGTGTTACTGTCCACAACACAAAAAGGAATGGAAAAATTAATTATGTCAGTCCATATGAATAGTGAAGAACAAAACCTCTATCTTAATGCAAAGAAAACTAAATTGATTACAACTGACAAAACAAACAAGGCAGCTGAAATATATATCAATGAGGAGAAATTGGAAGAAGTGGAGAGTTTTGAATATCTTGGATCACTACTAACTAATAATGGAGATACAATGAGGGAAATTAAAAGGAGGACCTCTATTGCTCTTCAGAAAGTAAAACAAATAAAGAATCTGAGGAGAGGAGCAGACAGAACTACAAAAAATAAGATTTTTAAGGTCATGCATCTTTCCCATCGCAACATATGCCTGTGAGACCTGGACACTTAACAAAACAGCTGAGAAACACATGAATGCATTTGAATGTAAATGCTACAGAAGAGTTCTCCAAATATCATGGACACAAAAAAGAACAAATATATCTATATGCAAGAGCTAAATATTGAAGAAGGCTGGCTAGTAAAGAGGAGTAAAGAGAGAAAACTTAAATACTTTGGACACATTAAACGTCATGATAATCTAGAGAAGACCATCGTGGAAGGATACGTAATGGGAAAAAGAAAAAGAGGAAGACCAAGACGAAGATGGCTGCAGGACATCGTTGACGATCTGCAAATGGATGCATCAGCAGCAGGCCATCTTGCTCACAACCGAGAGGCCTACCAGAGTGTTGTTTGGGAGGCAAAGTTCCGCCAGGGACATGCAAATGAATGATGACAAAATTTTCATAGATTCTTCCATTTTCATTATTGCGTTATTATGTAGTGTAACAACAATGTGTGTGTGTGGCTATATATATGTGTGTAGCTATATTACACCTTGTATGCTTACAGTTATATATATATATATAACACAAATGTTACTGTTTTATATATATATATAACACAAATGTTACTGTTTTATATATATATAACACAGAGTAAAATAATAACTATCGTCTTATTACCTGCAGCAACAGTGAGTGCACAGATACTGGAGACCAGCGACCACAAGAGCAGATCCGAAACCATCTTTTCTTTACTATTTCCTTGCTGCAAGTTTTCTTACATTTGCTGTAATGTTAACTGTAAGTTACACGTCAGTGTCCGGAACTGCAGATATCAGAATATCATTAAGAAACAATAGCGACTTGCACATCTCCGTTGTTTACAAACATAAATAAGATCTTTTTTATTTTCTCTCTTTTTTATTTTTTAAAATTCCTTTTTTTTTAACTTTTAAAATAATCTTTGGCGTTATCTTTAAATTTAGTTAGAAAACAAGTGCACTATAAATGAACGCAATGAATATTTATAAACAAACTAAAGTGTCCATACAGATCTTTATATATATATTGTATGGAAAAACAGTGAAATAAATTTAAATAAATCATTGACAAGTAACTCTTGCATGTGCAGAATATTATTTCAACTATTTCTATAAAAGTACAACATTAACGTAAAAAGTAGCACAAAATTCAAAACAAATTGTAAAATGAGGAATACGAGGCTAGAATATGAACTATGGCTTTGATTTTCTTTTACTGACCTGGTAAAACACTCCACTACAACATACTAGAACACTCCACTACAACATACTAGAACACTACACTAAAACATACTAGAACACTCCACTACAACATACTAGAACACTCCACTACAACATTCTAGAACACTCCACTACAACATACTAAAACACTCCACTACACCATACTAGAACACTCCACTACAACATACTAAAACACTCCACTACAACATACTAAAACACTCCACTACAACATACTAAAACAATCCACTACAACATACTAAAACACTCCACTACAACATACTAGAACACTCCACTACAACATACTAGAACACTCCACTACAACATACTAGAACACTCCACTACAATATACTAAAACACTCCACTACAACATACTAGAACACTCCACTACAACATACTAGAACACTCCACTACAACATACTAAAACACTCCACTACAACATACTAAAACACTCCACTACAACATACTAAAACACTCCACTACAACATACCAGAACACTCCACTACAACATACCAGAACACTCCACTACAACATACTAGAACACTCCACTACAACATAATATCATTGTCATTTTCTCAATCTTTTCATAATTTAGCAGACAAGATCCTTCATACCGACAGGTGCCTACTCCAATAACTACATGGCAGAGCCAGAAGCAATAAAAACTTAAGCAATGAAACTAACAGAACACAGAAACCACGCTGAGAACAAATAGTCTTTGTCACAAAGTCATAGCCTGTAGTACAAGCACTGAAACAACAAAAGATTAAAGACCTGGACAAACTGACAGAAGCCCTATCACTAGCAGGCACTATATTCAATAAAGCAGTCATGCAAGAAACATCCAGGGAAATGAAGAGGCAGACAGACTGGCAAAAGAAGGAGGAAGAATGCAACACACTGAAAGAAGCACAACATATGAACAAACAAAAAACAGACTAAACGCCATATATAAAGACAACTGGACAAAACAACACCCTACAGCAAAAAGTGATGATGAAAACTACAAACTCTCAAGAAATGACCAAGTGATAATCTTCCTACTGAGAACAGGACATTGAAGGCTGAGACACCATCTATACCAGAAGATGAAAACTGGCAGACCTACGTGCCTACGGCAAAGAAAAACACATCACATCCTGCAGAGTTACCAGCTACACAATTCAGTCAGGCAAAAAGACCTGTTCAAACCTAGCCTTTTACAAGAGCTCTACGGTGATGCTGAAAATCTGAGACGAATATTTGTGCGAGAGACTGGTGGCGATCTCTGAGAAAACGACGAAGAAAAAGAAGAGGACAAGATTCTTCAGAAGCTTTGCATGAAAAATATTTGAAAATAAATGGAAACAGATTTAAGAAAAGGAGGCTGGGATAGAAAGAATTATTGTGTAGCTGGACAAGGGAGTAGATGTTTGTGGTTGTTGTGTAGCTGGAAAAGGTAGTTGGGGTTGGTGGTTGTTGTGTAGCTGGACAAGGGAGTAGAGGTTGGTGGTTGTTATGTAGCTGGACAAGGGAGTAGAGGTTGGTGGTTGTTGTGTAGCTGGACAAGGAAGTAGAGGTTGGTGGATGTTATGTAGCTGGACAAGGGAGTAGAGGTTGGTGGTTGTTGAGTAGCTGGACAAGGAAGTAGAGGTTGGTGGATGTTATGTAGCTGGACAAGGAAGTAGAGGTTGGTGGATGTTATGTAGCTGGACAAGGGAGTAGAGGTTGGTGGATGTTATGTAGCTGGACAAGGGAGTAGAGGTTGGTGGTTGTTGAGTAGCTGGACAAGGAAGTAGAGGTCGGTGGATGTTATGTAGCTGGACAAGGGAGTAGAGGTTGGTGGATGTTATGTAGCTGGACAAGGGAGTAGAGGTTGGTGGTTGTTGAGTAGCTGGAAAAGGTAGTAGAGGTTGGTGGTTGTTGAGTAGCTTGAAAGAAAGCTCCATTTAACATTTCATGTACACCCATTCTCTTTTCTTCTATGAAGCGAGCAAACTTTATATTCAGTGGTATTCCATGAATAAACAAAAATAGTGAACATCTTTGACTTTTTTTATGAACTAATTGATCAATGTGACAAATATTCAATGCTTCTTGTGGCAAATATTCAATGCTTCGTGTTTCAAATATTCAATGCTTAGTGTGGTAAATATGCAATGCTTTGTGTTGCAAATATTCAATGCATAGTGTCCCCCTGGGAACAGCTGTGTTAAGAGCACACTTATCTTAACATAGTGTTTGTGAGACAGGGAACATAGATCTGTTTGCTTAAAAACTCTGACCTACTTCTGTAGCCCATAAACTTGTAGCAATCACCATTAATTGTAATTGTTATTTTTGTAAAATGTAATGTCAGATTGGTGGACGGATGGGGACATGGAGATCTCTGGCGGGGATGAGGGAAGTCTGGTGTGAAACCAATGAATCCAGGACGTGACAAGCCTATGAGTCTTTACAACAATGGCTATCAGAATGATGTAAACAAAACAGAGCCAGTAGACTATAGGTGGCGGGGAATGGATATCGTTGAAGCATTCATCAGATTCCTCATCTCAAAGTCAGAGTGTCTTTGTGGAACTGTCTCCAAACCATCTGACATGGAGAAGGGACTTACATACAGCCACCAGAGGCTGGAAAACAAAATTTTGGCCAGGCCAGCCACACTGTCTTCATGGCAGTCCGAGCAAGACCACAGTCTGCCCTAGCAAGGAAAGGTGCTGAAGTCAGAGTTACCCAGCCAAAAGGCGCATCGCAAAAATCAGGGTAACACGCATTATCGCTAATGAAATGTCTCTATCTGCAGTATTCAAACATGGTGCTCGCCCTGTGAAGACTAACCAGGCAGGTGCAGTCCCGGGCCCCCTGCCTCGAAAGGGTCCACCCAATGCTACTGGAGGTCTTGTGGAGTCAGGAGACATGAGAGTAGAGCTACTGGCCAAAAAATACAACGCAAGAAAAAAGCCAAAAAGCAAGAACTTAAAATAATGCAGTGGAATGCTAAGGGTGTCAGCAGTGTTAGAGATGGCTATAGCAAAAAGGTGGAACTAGAGAACATACTTTTTGCAGAGCAGGTAAGTATATGCTGCATACAGGAGACACACCTAACCAAAGATGCCGCATTTAAAATCAGAGGCTACCAGTGTTTTAGATCAGACCGACAGGACAGAAGAAAAGGAGGAGTACTCACACTTGTTAAGAATAACATCAGCGCATGTCAGGTGGGAGTGTTCATGGAAGGAGCCGATTATTAGATGATCCATCTAAAAAGTAGTAATACAGATTTCCATCTCCTTAACTATTACTGTCCTAATGACCTCCCCACTTGCTTTAGGAACAATCCCACACAAAGAGAGACTGATGGTCTGTGGTGATTTTAACAGCCATTCCCAGAGCTGGGGCTATGACCACATAGACAAGAGAGGAGAGGAAGTTGAGAGCTGGCAGGATGATAATGGACTTCTCATGATCAACCAGCCAATGGATCCCCCAACATTTTACTCAAGGGCTTGGCGTACAACCTCAACACCAGATCTGGCATTCCACTCTCCAGATCTGAAGTGAAACATTACACGTGAAGTTGGAAAACAACTTGGAGGTAGCGACCATCGACCAGTCTTTCTGACAATAGAAAATGAACTCCTTGATACCAGTAGCCCTCTCCCCAGATGGAACTATAAAAAAGCAAACTGGACAATGTACAGACATCGTACAGGTATCCTGGTGGGACAGCTGTCCATAGAAGGTAAGGATATTAACAGCATAGTGAAGGAATTCAATGCTTGTATCCTTCAGGCCGCTGGTGAAACCATTCCCAGAGGAGCTCGCAGGGACTATAAACCATACTGGTCTAGTGAGCTGGGAAAACTCCATGATGATGTGGAAGCAGCTCGAAAGCAAGCAGAAAATAGACCATGCCAAGAACACCACAATAATTACCAACATTCTAAGGCCAAATTTCAGAGAGCCAAGCTACAAGCCAGACGGGAAAGTTGGAGAGAGAAAACAGAGTCCCTAAACTTTGAAAAGGATGGAAGGAAACTGTGGAAACTAATCAAACAGTTAAATGATGAGAGTACTGGAAGAAGTACAAAGATTACACTAATAGAGGATGGGAAAACTCTTACAGGTAAGCAGGTAGCAGATCACTTTGCTCGCATGTTTGCACAGGACTGCAACATTGATATCCATCCAGAGAAAGAGCGTGCAGTGCGCATTGACCCACAGAAAGAAGAGGAACAAGTCAGAAAAGTGGAGGTCATGGATGCACCAGTCACACGCAGCGAGTTAGACCTAGCAGTCAGTAATCTGAAACCAAGGAAATCACAAGGACCAGATGGAGTGTCCAATTAAATGATCAAGAACCTGGGAATGGCAGCAATGGGAAAGCTGTTGGATATTTTCAATATGTGCTGGAGCACAGGTAAGTTACCTCAAATCTGGAAGGAAGCAAGCATGGTACCACTGCTAAAGCCAGGGAAAAACAGTGATACTGCCTCCAGCTACAGGCCAATCAGTCTCACTAGCTGCCTATGCAAAACGATGGAACGCATCATCGACCTGAGGCTAAAATGGTACCTAGAAAGTGAAAACCTTCTTGTTCCACAACAAGCAGGATTTAGGCAGTACTACAGTACGGAAGATCAAGTGACCTATCTCTCTCAAGAGATTGAGGATGCATTCCAAGAGAAAAACCTTGTACTAGAAGCGTGGATAGACCTGAAGAAAACCTTTGATAAAGTATGGAAAAAAGGTCTGCTGTGGAAACTAAGAAACTGCAATGTGAATGGAAGACTATACAACTGGATAAAGTCCTATTTACACAATAGAAGAGCTAGAGTAGTATTGGATGGACGCAAAAGCCAGAAAGTACTTCTGCGACACGGTGTACCACAAGGAGGAGACCTTTCGCTTACACTATTCCTTCTATTCATTAATGACCTGGTCAAGGAACTTCCCTATGGAATCAAAGCGGCACTGTATGCAGATGATCTGGTCATGTGGTGTACAGATGAATATGCGACAGTTGCTACACAGAGACTCCAAAGAGCAGCAGACATCATGACATCATGGACAAACAAATGGTGTGTAAGTATAAACACAGAGAAGTACCACTCTGTTCACTCTCTCATCTAAACAGAAAGCAGGTAAGATCTTTGTAAATGAAATATCCTTAAAGATGGACAACCAACCCACTTACTTAGGAGTGACTCTTGACTCAAAACTGACTTGGAAGCAACACATCAACAGTGCAGAAGCAAAAGCCAGAAGAAAACTAGCCACATTAAGAAAATTAAGTGGAACCACATGGGGAGCTAGTGAAAGAATCCTCAAGAATGTATATCAGCAAAGTATTCTACCACATTTAGAATATGGCTCAACATCTTGGTGCACAGTATCAAACACTACACTGCATAATCTAGACAAGGTTCAAAATCAGTCACTACGGATTATCACAGGTGCCATGAGGTCCACACCAATAGTAAACAATTTTTTATAATTTTTTATAAATAGGAAACTACGAGGCTTTGGTATAGTAAAGTAAGAGAACAAATTTTGTATGATTAGACCTCGAAAAAATCGTAGACAAAGCACTTTAGTGAGACGTGAGAGAAAGAAAAATCACAAGAGAATTACCTGGGATTCGAACACGGACTCCGGTAGGACGAGCAGCCGTCTAGCCACGAGAGAGCAGCTTACTATCGACTTAGCCAACTAGCACCCCAAAAAAGGTGTTTTGTTGACATAGTCTTTAGTAACCGCTCAGCAAACATAAGGGATCGTGACACCCGGAAAGAAACGAGGTCGTGACACAGAAATTCCGTAGCTTAGATTCATTCTCTAAGATTCATGAATCTAAGCTACGGAATTTCTGTGTCACGACCTCGTTTCTTTCCGGGTGTCACGATCCCTTATGTTTGCTGAGCGGTTACTAAAGACTATGTCAACAAAACACCTTTTTTGGGGTGCTAGTTGGCTAAGTCGATAGTAAGCTGCTCTCTCGTGGCTAGACGGCTGCTCGTCCTACCGGAGTCCGTGTTCGAATCCCAGGTAATTCTCTTGTGATTTTTCTTTCTCTCACGTCTCACTAAAGTGCTTTGTCTACAATTTTTTCGAGGTCTAATCATACAAAATTTGTTCTCTTACTTTACCACACCAATAGTAGAAATGCAGAAAATAGTTGGTGTTCAACCGCTAAAGGAACGTAGAGACACAAAGGTCATGACCATGGGAGAGAAATTCCTTAACTCTGTAAGCCATCCCCCGAAGGAGAGATTCAATAACTTGGCATTAAGACGGCTTAAAAGAAGCAGCTTCATTCACCAGGCCAAGCGTATGCGTAAGCTGATACCTGACCTTCCAACTGTAGTCGCTCCATTATCATCTGTACCAGAGCATACACCATGGAAAGAAGCAGATTATACACAAATAACTATTCAGACTGAAGTGAAAGGTGTGCAGAATGGTGAGATGCAAAGCAGCCTTGTAAGATCAACAGCCACACTTAGTGTACTAGATGACAAATATCCATGTGACACCTGGATACGTGTGTATACAGACGGATCTGCACACAATGCCATAAAGAATGGAGGGGCAGGACATCAACACAACGCATGTCGAAACAAAAGTAATTCAACAAACTCCCATGTGTAGATTATATATATATATATCACAGAAATGAGGATGAAAACTGATGCCACACGGCAGAAAATAACAATAACAGTCACAAAACTTCCCGGCGAGAACATCTTCGCCATGGTGATGAAACAAAGCCATGATAATGAAACAAAGCCATGATAATGAAATAAAGCCATGATAATGAAACAAAGCCATGATAATGAAAACTACCAGAGCTTACATTCTTACAAATTCTAGAAACAATTTCAGTTCAACGTTCAAAGTGTACACAGAATTTCCTAAAACATCACAGCAGGAGAACACACCAACTATACAACTATTTTATACGTCCTACTAGAAATAACTGAACTTGCTTGTCCTGACAAGGACAAAACCTGAAACTCTCTACATGTTGATAACAAACTCATAGCTCGAAAGCTAAGCAACGAAAACACTTCAAACTACATGACTTTGATCGTAGTCTTACTCTAAACAACTGGCTCTAACTTCTGGCCCTAAATCATGCTCTGTCTATCATGCTGACCTATCCAGCTCTGCTTCTCTCTATCTCCTATCGGGTTATGTCTATCGCCCTGTCTCAAAAATCAGTTTTATAATCTCTCCTAATCTCTAAAACCCCGTGAATATTGCTTTTACATGGTTTTCTCAATCGCATAAATTCCACTACCGACTCTAACCTTGTTTTTGTTTCACTACCGGCTCTAACCTTACTCTAGTTTCACTACAGTTTTTCTTGCACGACTAAATTTTCTCTAGTATACTAAATTAGCTTAACACTGAGAACTAGAAACTTCTTCATTGTTTCTCACGAGATTTTTTATTCATAAGTTCGTGTTAGCTGTAAAAAGACACTGGGGGGTGGGGGGTTGGAGTACTGCAAGTATTCGTACTTTTCTTGGTTACGTCCCTTGTACTATGACTTTTTCTGTCATGGTAGTGATTTCGAGACAGATTTAAATGGGACATTAATACGTTTCAAAGAAATAATTAATGCCTGTATAAGCATATTTAATTCCCTATTATAACATTCTGACGTACAAAAATAGCAAAGAAAACTTTTATGTGAAAACGTTATATTTTATAAAGCGTTAAGAAGAACGAACAACAAGGATATGAGAAAACCGGTTAGATTTCGGAAACAGGAAAGTTTGTGGTTTCTAAAAGTAACCTGGCATTTTGAAAAAAAAAAAAAAATATATATATATATATAATAATAATTTTAGACTTTGTTAGGACGCAATTCGATTTCAATATTCTATGTTAGTAAATACAAGGGGGAATAAACCGTGAAAAGCAGCAAATTCACTTTGATGAATTTACTGAATATAACAGAATTTATTGAGCGTTTAAGCACTATTAATCAGATCTTTAATATAACAGTTTTAGAAGTCAACATTTATATAAAGGTAAGTTATTCTGCTTTATCTTGCGTAAATCGTTACAACACAAATTGGATGGATTTCTTTTTATTTTCTGAATTCGGATAGCTGACCTAATTACCTCAGCTGAGGAAAAACAAATACATCACAACTGAAACAAAGCAAGAGTACTGTACAATACGATCTTCTTCCCAACTCAGTGCTATCAGTGTCAGACATGGATGTTAACCGCCAAAAAATAAAAGGAAAAACATCACGACAGAAGAAACGTTTCGGGAGAATACTAAATACGAAAGACCAAATCAGAAATGGCTGCATCAGGGCAAGGACTGAAGTAACACCAGAAACAGCAAATCAAATGTGTTGGCCATGTTTGTGCGCATATATATATATATATATTATATATATATATATATATATATATATATATATAAAACCAAAACATTTGATACGAAAAGTAGCAAAGCCATGATACCAACACTACATTAACTCTTTCACTCCTGAATTAACTTCAATATTCTGCCAGAATAAATTAGGACAAGAAGTTTTGGTAGAACGAAACTGGAAGAAAGTTACTTTATTATTTAAAATATGAGTTTGGTTAGAAATGTGCTACTTTTCATACTTAGACTTTGCTAAATATCACCATGATTTGCATATTTTGCAAGATATGCCAATACTGCCAGTGTTGTTTTGGAGTAAAAGAGGTAAAGAGCAACTGAAAAACTGAAACAGTGTTTTGATGTATGCATTTGTTTTCTGATTCGTAGTTAGTCACGTGACTGTGACGCAGTACAAAACGTCATTCCGCCAACATGTGACGCACCAGTTCATGATGTATAGACAGTGTAGAGGAAGGTTAAGTGTGTCCCTGACTTGCCAAATTTGAATGTGTGAATAGCTAAATATGTCTAACAAAACTTTAGGATTTCTTCTTTCATGTAGTGTATATTTTCAGTACATAATATGCTTGGTTATAAAAACAAATAGTTTTCAAACCGCACTATGATTTATCCCCAACCCAGCGCGTCACAGGTGGCGGATGGTGAAAGTCCTCCAGATATGGAGGATCCCTGTGAATAAGGAGTTGTCCAAATAAGCAGGCGCGGACCAACTGGCGGTAGACTCAGAGAGCGAGGTGGGGTAGTAGGTGGCTCTACTACTCCTATAAAGTGCCTCAGGTGCTCAGTGAAGGGAATACCAGGCGGGTCAGAGGCGCCTTAAAACCTCTCGCTCCCGCTGCCTTGCGGGTAGGACAGGGAGTCCAAAGGCTAGCGGAGAGTCCGTACACAAACCGACAGAAGGCAACGGGAAACCACTGTTGTAGTTCCCAAGAATAGTTATGCTTGAACAGAATAATCGATTCATCATGAACGACGTTAATGGATGTTCCTCTGGAACAGCTTCGTCCGGTAGGGCAGCTCACGAGCCACAGGTGAAGCCAGATCGTCATCAAGCTACTGGTGGCAAAACTAACAAGTTCAAAATAGCAACATGGAATGTTAGAACTTTATTCCAGGCTGGAAAATTAGAAAATGTAAAGATGGAAATGGAAAGAATGAAGATCAACATATTAGGAATGAGTGAAGTTAGATGGACAGGTGCAGGGAAGATAAACTCAGATAAATATACAATAATATATTCAGGAAGTGAGAAACATGAACGAGGAGTAGGAATTATATTTGATGAACAAACGGCAAGGACAATTGTAGGATATTTGAACATCTCGGACCGAGTCCTGCTAGTCCAACTGAAAAAAACGACCAATAAACATAAATATTATACAAGTGTACGCTCCAACATCTGAAAGTTCTGAAGAAGATGTATAGCTATTTTATAATGACATAGAGACAGCACTAAAACACACAAAGTTACATGAAGTTACCATAGTCATGGGAGATTTTAATGCCAAAGTTGCTAAAGGAAGAACTTCAGACATCGTTGGTGACTATGGACTGGGGGAGAGGAATGACAGAGGTTATAAATTAATTGAATGGGCAAGAATATACAGCATGGTTGTAGGAAACACCTGGTTTAAACAACATCCTCGAAGACTGGCAACGTGGTGCAGCCCAGACTAAAAGACTTTTAACCAGATAGACTACATATTAATCAACAAACGATTCCGCAATGCATTACTGTCAACAAAAACCATGCCAGGAGCTGACTGCAATAGTGACCATGATCCACTCTGTGGAAAAGTTAGAATAAAACTAAAGAAAGCAGGCAGAAAAGTGAGAAACATCAAACTGAATACAGAACTTCTTAAAAATGACCAAGAACTGCGAGAACAATACAAAGTTATTAAAACAAATAGATACAATGCAATAGCAAAGATAAATAGTATAGATGAACAATGGGAAATGTTAAGAGATTCTATCCACCAAACTGTTAAAGAGATAATACCACCAAAAAAAAGAAGCCCCTATAAATAAATGGATGACAGACGACATCTTAGGACTGATGGACAAGAGGAGGAGGAGTAAAAATAACGAGGAAAAATATAACAAGATAAATAAAGAAATAAGACGCAAATGCAGAGAAGCAAAAGAAGTGTGGTTAAATGAGCAGTGCAGACAGATAGAGGACTCTCATATTAAAGACAGCAAAAACATGCACAAACGAATTAATGAACTCACAGGCAGGAAAACAAAATATACCACAGGATGCCTGAAATCGAAAGATTTTAATGGGAAAAGAAGACATTGTGGACAGGTGGACAGAGTATATCGGTGAGCTATATGGAGGAGAAAGACCAGAATTAACACCAGATACTGAAAACTGTGAGGGACCACCAATACTTGAAGATGAAATCATAGATGCCATCAAATACATGAAGAAAAGAAAAGCGACTGGGCCTGATAATATAACAATAGAAGAAATAGAGGCACTAGAGGAGACAGGAATAAAAATAATAACCAAGTTACTGAATGACATTTACAACAGTGGTTATATTCCCAGTGACCTCATTAAATCCACATTTATAGCACTAACAAAGAAACCAGGTGCAAAGGAATGTGATGACCACAGGACTATCAGCCTCTCATGTCACATAATGAAACTATTTCTGAGAATCATTATGAGAAGAACTAGAAAAAAGATAAAAATGGAAATAGCAGATTAACAGTTTGGATTTATTGAAGGAAAGGGAACACACAATGCCATTTATACTTTACGAACACTAACAGAAAGAGCTTTAGAAGTACAGAAAGATCTCTACCTATGCATCATAGATTACACCAAGGCATTCGGCAAGGTGAAACATAATGAAATTATTAAAATGCTTGAAGACATCAATATAGACGGCAAAGACTTGAGGAATGTAAAACAAGTATACTGGCAGCAAGAAGTAACAATTGGAGTTGAAAATAGAACTGGAAAATATCAACCTATAAAACAAGGGGTGCGACAAGGATGTGTACTATCTCCAGACCTTTTTTCTCTGTATAGCGAGAATATTCTAAGAACAATCATCACAGAACCAGGCATCAAAATTGGAGGATACAATATTAACAACCTTCGGTATGCTGACGACACAGTAATGATAGCTGAGAACCAACAAGACCTGCAAAATCTCTTGGATAAAGTCGCCAAAGAAAGTGAACAGAAAGGCCTTACTTTGAACATCAAAAAGACAGAGACTATGGTTATATCTAAGAAACAGAATCCACCAGCATGCAGTATTAAACTAAACGGAACTATTCTAAAGCAGGTGCAGAAATTCAAATACCTTGGAGCAGTAATAACTTCAGATGGGAAATGCAGAACAGAAATTAGGAACAGAATAGGCCAAGCAAAGACTGCATTTCAGAGAATGAGAAACATATTAACCAACACATCTTTATCAATGAATGTTAGAAAACAAGTTGTATTCATTCCTGACTAAATGTTTACGAAGAATTAGACAAATATTTAGGCCAAACACCATAAGAAATAACATCTTGTTGGCAGAAATGCATATGAAGCCACTGACAGCAATTATTGAGGAAAGACGCTGGCGATGGTTGGGACATGTGCTCCGAATGACTGACAACTCACTACCAAAATTAGCACTACGGTGGACACCACAGGGGAAAAGAAGTAAGGGTAGACCAAAAGAGACATGGAGAAGAACAACAGAAAGGATGTTGAGCAATAGAAGGCTCACCTGAGCAAGAGCAGAAAAAAAAGCGAAGGACAGGCATTTGTGGAAAACCCTTGCGGAAGCCCCATGTGCCCTGGGCACTTAAGGTTCAGAGAGAGAGAGAGAGAGAGAGAGAGAGAGAGAGAGAGAGATACTTCATGCACTGGCAATAAAGAGAAATAAAACATGAAGTGCAGGCGGATGTGAATTTATTCTGGTTTGATACTCAGCGTAGGGAGTGTCTGAAAGAACTGCATCTCTAACAGCTCATAATATCGTCATATTCTCTAACACGTGATTACTTTAAGCTCTTTAGTTTCTCTCTATGTGTTTCATTTCAAAATCTCTACTTTATAAAACCTTCCCTTAAAACATAACCTCTCTGTTCAAATAAAGCGAACTTTCTTCTTTGACTGTTAGCTATAACTGTTACACTAATCAACTAACAAATAAGTTTGATTTGTTTATCTGTTATATTTACATTCACAAATAATGAAGATTACTTACATTCAAATCAGTCGCTCATACCCATGTGTTAGTAATACCAAATCATTTCTCTATTTCAACGTTGTGGAAATAAAAACAGTATATGTCCAATATCGAGAGGTCCTACCATAAGACAGGGCTTACTGTTATCTAGTTTTAAATGTAGAACTGCACAAACTGGTTTCTGTGACCTAGAGGCGGTAGACTGCTAAAAAGATCCTGTTTAACAGTGCAGTTCAAATACTTCAGTTCTGCCTTGCGTGTATGAAAGCATTCGTTCATGCAAGTCCGTTTGTAATTGACTTCCTGTTTCCAGGTGTAATATTTTGCCTTATTTTCTAATTTTTTAAATGTAAATGCTACAGAAGAGTTCTTCAAATATCATTCATTCATTCATTCATTCCTTTGCATGTCCCTTGCGGAACTTAGCCTCCCAAACAGCACTCCTGTAGGCCTCTCGGTTGTGAGCAAGATGGCCTGCTGCTGCTGCATCCATTTCCAGATCATCAACGATGTCTTGCAGCCATCTTCGTTTCGGTCTTCCTCTCTTTCTTTTTCCCATTATGTATCCTTCCAATACGGTCTTCTCTAAATTATCATGACGTTTAATGTGGCCAAAATATTTAAGTTTTCTCTCTTTAATCCTCTTTACTAGCCAGCCTTCTTCAATATTAAGCTCTTGTAGTATAGATATATTTGTTCTTTTTTGTGTCCACGATATTTGGAGAACTCTTCTATAGCATTTACATTCAAAGGCATTTATGTGCTTCTCAGCTGTTTTGTTAAGTGTCCAGGTCTCACAGGCATATGTTGCGATGGGAAAGATGCATGCCCTTAAAAATCTTATTTTTGTGGTTCTGTCTGCTCCTCTCCACAGATTCTTTATTTGTTTTACTTTCTGAAGAGCAATAGATGTCCTCCTTTTAATTTCCCTCATTGTATCTCCATTATTAGTTAGTAGTGATCCAAGATATTCAAAACTCTCCACTTCTTCCAGTTTTTCCTCATTGATACATATTTCAGTTGCCTTGTTTGTTTTGTCAGTTGTCATCACTTTAGTTTTCTTTGCATTAAGATAGAGGTTCTGCTCTTCGCTGTTCTTGCGGACTGACATAATTAGTTTTTCCATTCCTTCTTGTGTGTGGACAGCAATACTGTGTCATCAGCATATCTAATCTCTGGTATTTCATAACCTCCAACTGTTATGGCATCGTAATATTCTTTGTCTACATCTTCTCTAACATTCCTCATTATATTTTCAGTATACAAGTTAAATAAGTAGGGTGACAATATGCACCCCTGACGGACCCCTTGTTTTATGTCAAACCAACTTGTTGTTTCACCATTTATTCTTACTGCTGCTTGTTGGTCTAAATACAGCAGTGATGTTAATATAATATCATGGACACAAAAAAGAACAAATATATCCATACTACAAGAACTTAATATTGAAGAAGGCTGGCTAGTAAAGAGGATTAAAGAGAGAAAAGTTAAATATTTTGGACACGTTAAAAGTCATGATAATCTAGAGAAGACCGTCTTGGAAGAGTACATAATGGGAAAAAGAAAGAGAGGAAGACCACCGCGAAGATGGCTGCAAGACATCGTTGATGATCTGCAAATGGATGCATCAGCAGCAGGCCATTTTACTCACAATCGAGAGGTCTACAGGAGTGCTATTAGGGAGGCAAAGTTCCGCAAGGGACATGCAAATGAATGAATGAGTCATGCAAGGAACATCCAAGGAAATGAAGAGGCAGACAGACTGCGAAAAGAGGGAGGAAGTATGCAGCACACCGAATAACCAGACAGTTATTTTTAGATGTGTTAGTTTAGAAATAAAGTCTGATAGCAGAAGAACACGAAGACAGCATGTACGTTTAAACAATGTTTCGTGGAGATACTCAGCGCTAAAACAGGCTGAATTCCACGGACAAATCGTGCATCATCATCATCGTCTTACAAACACTGACAGCATTAACACTTAAAGCACGTGAGGAGATAAAGATAATAATAGGAATGTCAAGATACACAATCAACCGCTGAAAACAAGGCTAGTCTCTGGGAATATGTCCATTAAATATGAGATTTGTATTAGCGATATCTGTTCTGTTAATACTTAAGTATTTCCGGTTTATTAAACGTCACGAGAATTTGGAGAAATAAGTAATGGGATAAAAGAAAAAGAGGAAGATGGCATTCATTCTGTCATTTACATGTCCCTTGCCTCCCAAACAGCACTCCTGTAGGCCTCTCGGTTGTGAACAAGATGGCTTGCTGCTGGTGCATCCAGGAAGATGGCAACAAGACATTACTGATGATTTGCGAGTGGAAGCATCAGCAAAAGGACATCTTGCTTACAATTCTGTACTACTGTACGGACCAGAAAACTGAAGTCTTAAGTAAACAGTTGGGAAGAATAATAAATGCAGCAGAAGTGTAGATCCATGGGAAAGTATTTTAAATATCACGAAAAATGAAAAAGAACAAATGTACAAGTATTTTTTTAAAAACTACAAGTGTAAAGTTGTGTTTAAACCCCTCAAAGAAATAAGGATAAAAAACAAAATTCTTTGGCCATATCAAAAAGGCATGATAATGTTCTGAAGACCATACTAGAAGGAAAGTGAAAGGAAAACGAACGAGAGGTAGACATAGATATAGATGGGAGGATAACATACGAGAGTGCACCATCAATACGGCCAACCATCGGTCTGCACATGATGATGATGATGATGATGACTTAAGTCTATTGACGTGGCAACTGCTTGCTGTGATGAGTGTACACTATGGTGAAAACAGGTTTAGAATGTTGGTGAACATAACCAGGAAGTTGATCTTTTCTTGGCTTTGTTGAGTGGAGCAAATGAAAGAGGAGCTAGTAAAAAGACTAACCAAATAATTTTTTTTTTACTCTTTTGTAGAGAGTGCCT